>JAQGCM010000077.1:0-41780 GCA_034699705.1 Hymenaphorura dentifera
TGCCCAAAATAGAGAGAACAAGGTGGCAACTTGAACGCATCCACATCAACCTCAGCTCCGACTGACCCTGGCCCTGACCCCCTGAGCATCCTGGATTTCTTGAACATTTGGTGCACAGAAACTGTCCACTCATCGAAAATCTGCTCAATATCACTGTTGTAAGATCTACGACTGTTGGATGACTGCTGTTGTGCTCTTGCAATCTGACTAACTGTTGACAAGTCGGAAAAATTGGAGATAGAGTCCAAGGAGTCACCTCCGGCCGTCCTTGGCGGTCCTCCTGGCACATGGTCATCGTCTGGAGTGTCGTCGTTAGACCCACTGCGGTCGACCTCTTGCTCGTTGTGCTGGTCACTGGAAGCTTCCGAGTGGCCCACTGACTTGAAAGACATGGCTGGCTGGGTATCCTCTGATGGGGGGAACGTGTCACTGAAAAAAATCGGTGGAGGAATCGCAGACCGAAAAAATTGAGACGTCCGAGTTTGGTCCGATCCGATCGTGTTGCTGGTCGAGACCAAAATGAGAAGAGCCGGGAGCTGGACGGAGTGGCTTGGCTGTGAAAAAAATGAAGAGTTCGCGCTGTCTGGATTTCCGAAAAGAAAATCGGCTCAATTGGAGCAAGGTGAGATGAGAATCTGAGAATTTCTAGAGAATTTGTGTAATATTTTGCAAAAATTTTGCAGGTTTTTTTGCCGTCTTTAATTTCTAATACGCAAGATATATTTAATTACGTACCAAAATGCCCATTGGCCGTGCTAATTGCAAGTCCTGCAAAGCAATGCAAGCATGCATGCATGTCTTGCAAACTATTGAAGCCACAGAAATATTGCAGAAATCAAGTTTTGCATGTACGTAATAATTCGCAATCAATTTTCGGATTGTACTAATTTCTCAAGCAGTTTTTGCTTAAATTGAAGCTCAAAAATAAAAAATTCTGCAACTGTTCTTAAAAATCTCAAGTAAAGAATTTCTAAAATTGAACATTTTTTCTTTCCTTTTCATAACTGTTTTATTAACATTCCACAGTTTTTTTTAATATATGCAAAATTGTCATTCTTTAAAATTTATGCTGAGCGAGCAGCAAATCCTTTCGTGCAAAAATGCACTAAATTTGAAGCACGGCAATGCAAGCTGTATATCAGTTTCAGAGGTCAGAGGTCAAGGTTAATAGCCACGTTCTGCTCACATGTTGAGATTGACAGCTCGCAATTCCTTTAACGGTGGGTCGTTTCCGGTCGAGAATTGTCACAGTGGAGTTGAGAAACTGGCGTCTTTGTGGAACGGTTTAGTCCGACTTTTGACTAAAGTTGCTGTGTTTACAAAACCGGTCGGTTTGGGGCGGAGCATGTGTTGGTGCCAATGAGAGTAGCCTTCCTCTTGGTATAGTCGCACTTGCTTGTCCTGCGCATGCGCAATTGCACAGAAACAAAATACCGGTTAATATGCGAAAACTCGAATTCGAAACGTTTAAAGAAAAGTTAACAATTGGCTTCGCCGATCTTCCCAAGTATTGTTGGGCGTGCATTGTTTTAGACAATCAGAATTATCGGCACAAGCGTTGCGAATATTTCTTTGACTGAATTCGGTTGAGAAATGTGTGAGCGCAATGGCATCCCATAAAAAGCATCTCAGAAGGTTTTGTCGCATTGGCAAATTGGCATATATATTTTCAAACAAAATTCATCGATTATTGTAGCATTTATTCAATTTAATATGCAAAAACTCTGCACTCAACTCAACTATGTCAATCACAAAGTGACCCGAGATTGTCCACTAAGCAAGCTAACCAATATGCCACAGAATTTTACTTTGTTGGACGTTTTGAAGATTCAAAGTGTGTAATTCCGGCCAAGAGAGTCATCGTCATAATTTTTATTTAACTTAGCTAATTTTAATTAAATTGACATGTTTGTTATTGTTTACAGAAGAGATTAAAATCCTGGATTTTATTCGAAGTATTCTTTCATTTAACAACTTGGCTCAATCATGGGCAATAGCACACCGTTGATTGCTTCTACAAACAAAATTAAGCTTGTAATTTAAGCTTTTGTATGTCTTCATATTCTACAAATGCTAGTTTCCAGTATCGCATCGCTTCGTATTGTGAGAATAGCTGTAGTAGCACAACCGTGTGAATTAATTTTCAACAAACCGACCCTACTTGCTTAAAGTACAATTACATGTTCAATACTTTGGAAAGTAAGTTAGCACTATGTTGTTGACTGCTTTCGGTGGTGTATTTTTATTTGACAAGTGTATTCGTTCAACACACATTAATATACAACTTTGTTCATGCTCATTCATTTCTACTCTACACTTTATAATAGATAAGCAAAAAAAACTTGTTCGGTAATTGTTGGAAATGGTAACAAGAATTGAATTGAGTCACAAAATACTTGACTATTCGGTTTCCCTGGCCCTGCCTGCCCCTGGGCAGATTAGAAAAGATCAGGTAGCTCCGCAAAGGTTCCAAAAATGTGAACCCATGGAAGAAATTGTCTTCAAAATAAAATTCATAAAAACTTGGCACAATATTGTTTCAAGCACTTTTTGGCAAGAACTAGTCATAAAAATCTAAACCAAAATAAAAATTAAAACAACAAATCAGCTCTGGTGAAGAATATTTGAAAAATACAACCATTGCCTATGTAAACGTGTTTGCTACACATTCCTTTAAAAAAAAAGTTCAGATGTTTAAATATACTTTTTCATAAATTTTATCCTAGCCTAAGTCTAAACTTGTTAATTTCCCATCAAGGTGCTATCGTGAATTGTGTTGAATTTCCATACTGGTAACCTGAATAGTCAAATATCAAACTGCCGTAGCTGATGTTAAGAAGGAAGAGAACAATGACGCATGAAAAATTGAGAAATGCGCCCGTCTTGACCTGAACAAAAAATGCAATAAATATAATTTTAGTATCTAAACTCATTAATTTGTTTGAAATAAACCTACCATATCAAATATATGCATTCGTCCTCCTGAAGCTCCAAACACAATTGCATTCGGTGGGGTAGCCTAAATTTGAAATTTTTAGTTTTTTGAACAAGTTTTTAAATATTGCACTGGTCATAAAAATATTAATTTTGTAAAAAATCTTACGACTGGCAACATGAAAGCATAGGAACAGGTGACAGTTGCTGGGAGCGTCAAGTACAGCGGATGAAGGTTTAACGTCCGACTCTGTAAAAACAATGTCATGCAAGTTCAAAAATTAGAATATTAACGAAAAACAAATTCAAAAATTTGGGCAAAAAGAAATTGGGAACTCACCAAAGACAGTAGAATTGGAATTAGAATATTTGCTGTGGCTGTGTTTGAAGCTACTTCTGTAATAAATGCAGTCATGATCATGACAATCAAAAGTATGAGTCGTTCATCTAAAACGGCGAGTCCTTCGCATTTGTCACCAATCCAAGCAGACAAACCAGACGCGTCGGAAGCCTCAGATA
Source organism: Hymenaphorura dentifera (assembly GCA_034699705.1). Lineage (NCBI taxonomy): Eukaryota > Metazoa > Arthropoda > Collembola > Poduromorpha > Onychiuridae > Hymenaphorura > Hymenaphorura dentifera. The sequence goes on from JAQGCM010000077.1 coordinate 3,454, forward strand.
TTGCGAAACCTCCGCCTAAAAAATAGCAACATTTTAAAAAAAAATTGAATCTGGAAGTTTAGTTGTAGTGATTTCACGGACCCATGAGAAGGACAACACCCCAGGGCAAATGATCTTGGACATATTTCCAGTCTAAAAGGGAGTCTGTCGGACCTAAGATCAAACAACAAACGAATTATTAAGGATTCTGCATTCATTATTTTCCAGAAATTGGAAATGACCCAATTTTTCACGTGAATAATGAATGATGATTACCTCCGGTAAAACAAGTGAGACTCCTAGGAACTACAAACAGTAGGAAAACAGTCAACATGGCGGCCGTCGAATCACCAACATTGACATTGACGATGTATTCGGACCATCCTTTGATGAATCTTGGATCTCGAAACATCCATAACATAACGACAAAGAAGAATAGGATTGCCACGGCTGATTCATGGAAAGACATTGGACCTAAATCCTTGTATTTTTGAACCAACAATTTCTTCACAACGGATTGATTGGATTGACTCGCTCCCATTTTTTTTTGTCCACGAAAGCCAAAGAAGACTACTATAAGATAGCCCCAGGCTATCAGAACGTTGATCAACATTCCGGGTACGTTGTAAGCCATCCAAGTGGCAAACGTCAGATCTGTGTATTTACCATCCTGACTGATGTTATGTCTACAAAATACAAAATTTCAAATTTAAAGGAAAATTCCAACAATATTGTTATACAGAAATCAAGCAGGAAATTTTGAATAGACTAAAGCAAGCAAGCAAGCGGAAGAGAAGCCAAACAGAATAAAAGCAGCAAGCAAGCTATTTTTCAATTTCAAAACATTGCAGTTAGAGTTGCTTAAATATTTATGGCTTCAAATACTCATATTAGAATTGATACAATGTTTCGACTCAAATCCTAAATCCTGCGTACCATATTATCGACATTACACATACAAACTCAATTCTGACGACATGAACTGGACATTTCTTTTTTCCATTTTAACTCCCCTGGCTGCACTTACGTTTGGAGAGTTTCAAAAAGGATTAAATTAGGATTAGTTCCAGTCATCACACCCGTCCCACCAATGTTAGAAGAGTAGGCTATACCAAATAGATACATTTTCTCCACTAATAATTTCTGCTTCGCCAATTCTGAAGAGCTGCGTAGAAAATAAAATCCACCACCAAGCCTTTTAGTACAAGCCAAACAAAGCCAAATGATTGTACTGAGGAATCAGATGATTAATCAAATTTTTTATGTGAAGAATCGTTTGAGTTCATGGGACAATAGAGATACAATAGGTCGATTATTTTGCGCTGAAAGGTTGAAACTGATTCAGGAAGATGACAAATGTGAAGATTTTGACAATAAGAATGTCAAGTCGAAGTTCATTGATATTATTGAAGTGCGAGTTTATTGTTCATGTTTTGTGTAAAAGTTCGCATGTCTCTACAAAAAGGGTTCTTGACTGTCGTCAGGAGTCAGAATTTACCTTCCACTTTGTTCAAGTGATCCAGTGCGACTTTTATTTACTTTATCGAAAACTCCCATCACCAAATTAAAGGATGCTGAGGACTCAATGGACCCAGAACCACTTCTAAAATCAAATGCATTCAATTTTGTCAAGCTCACATAACATCGGCAACGAACTTTGCTAATTTTTTGTTAGTTCTGTTAGTCTAACGAAACTACGCTTAGAGGAGCAGAGCAGTTAGTTCGTGCAATTGCATGTGTACCATAAACAAGCTTTCGCAAATTGCTCTTTGCAGTCCATATGGCAGATGCAGAGCAGTTAAAAGAAATGCAAGAATTCTACTAGAACTACTAGCGTACGAATTGCATTCTGCATGCAATGCAGAGTTTTAAAAAAATTTGCTCCAAATTTTACCGTCTGATTTGATTATACAACACATTGGACGATGAGGCACCGTAAGGTAAAAAAATTCCGCCAATATTTGCAGCACACATGACGGCATAGAATAGTTGCATTTTCAAATTTTCTAAACGTTTCGCCTCATTCTCTGCAAAATCTTCATGTTCAACTGCGTTGAATTGTGGTTGAAATTCTGCAGTTGATTTCAGGCTCATCAATACACAGCCACCTTGTACGCTTCAGGTTTAAGATTTTATAAAAATTAAAATCTGAATTTCAAAGAAAACTGTTGAAATTTTTCAAACATATTCTAAAACTAGAACTGATCTTAGTTTCCTCGGACTGATTTGGAATTTGGAGAGTCAAATCAAATTAGAGCCCTCAAAATCATGCACTAGGAAATGACGGGAATATCAAAACAATTTTGAAATTTTGATGTCCAATTCCAGAATTGGATAGTCAAAATGATGCTAGGACAGGTTTTGCTAAGAAAATAAAACTTACTCATAGCCGACTGCCGAGTCGAAATCTGGCTTTGTATATGCGTGGCCATTTCTCAAATGATTTTCCTTTTCTAGCGACCCATTGCGATTCTCGGTTGCGTGGAATTCGATACCATTACCGTTGACACCATTAGCATGTCTGATCTGATTTTCATCTTCCTTTAAAATTAATACCATCAATATAACAATCCAAATTTCTGAAATTGTTTTGAGGGTGTGTATAGGGTGGTCCAAAAGAAATTGACCAGTTTACGTAAACCCAACGTATAAAAAAATTTGGACCACCCTGCATATAGTGTCTATCAGGAAAAGAAATAAAGTTCGTTTGATGTTACAAATTTGAGCAAAATCCTTCCAACCGAAACCATTCAAAAGTTGGATTGAGAACATCTCATAAAAATGAAGAAATCATTGTCTCCCTTATGTTAAAGATTTAAATAAATTAGGTAGAGATTTAAAAAAAAATCATTATAATTGATATAATTGATCCTCATTATCATTTCCATTTAAACTAGATTTATCCAGTTCTGCACCCAGTTTTATCCAGTTCTGACTCTGATTTTAATTTGTCACAAACGCAGAACTTACTCGACTTAATTCATCAAGGACAGCTAAGACTATCGGTACCATCATGGCCGTTGTGGCCGTATTTGATATCCACATTGAGAGAAACATGGTCGTTAGCATGATTCCCAGCATCAGTCTAAAATTTGAAAAAAATGCATTAACAAGTGTGACTGCTCTCGACTGGAGATTTCCGGATTTTATTGACATAATTTGCTTCCCTTGCGATTACAATTTGAGCAATGCAGCAGCAATTATTATTAGACTGAAATCAAAGCAACAAATGCTTCGACTTAAATCGTCAGCAAATTTTGCTAACAATTTTGCTAGCTGTCAGATAAATTCTGCAAACTTTTACATTGAAATCACGACTTAGAATTTTCTATCGCTTTGAGTGAGATTTTGCTTAGCATTTCGTGGGCGTCCAATAACAAAAAATGTCATTAACGCTCTAATTCCATGTTTCTTATTAGAACAACCAAAACTCTATTTGCGTTCATTGTGTAACACCCTTAAAAGGGTTGCACTTGTAACTTCAGGGTCGTCTGGAGGCTGGAGGTAGGGCAGGGGGCCTATTTTCTAATCTAAACTAAGACATTATAAAACATAAAATTAGAGTTCAATTTTGAACACAATTTTATCCAAATATAACCAATTTAGTCCACTCAAAACCTTAAAGCGCGTGACGAATTTTGGCAAGTTTTTTTCCCTATAGGTCTGTGAATGGAACATGTCGTCGTTAGTCTTAGTTGTTCATGAATGAAAGCTTGACATTGGAGCACAAGTCCCGTTCATTTTCTTAAGCAAATTACGACAGCTGAGATTACAGTTAAATCACCACAGCCTTGAGAACATTTAACTCCTTGCAGCCACACACTATCTTTTGGCAAAGGAAAAAAATCCGCAAACCATTTTGACCTGATGCATGCAAGTGCACGAACATGGCCAAATAATGCATTATGCATTCCAAGATGTCAAAAAAAAATGATTCTCAAGCGTCAAGTTGAAGCTAAATTGACTTTGACATTTGGTGAGGGCGTGGACTGCGATTACGATTGCATTTACTCAAGTCTTAGGAATTGCACACATCATAAAATTTATTTTAGAACCACAAAATTATTGAATTGAAAGTGGAATTTAAATGAATTGGGTGGTAACGTTCCGTTTCGTCGTGAACCGCTTGCGCTAGCATGCAAAGTAGTACTGGTAGCTAAAAAAAACTTTTTTGCAGTAATTTATTGCGGCAGAATTAGACAGCTCTTTTTTGCTCTAAATCTCATTTCGATGAGTTTGAATTGATGGGTCGGTGAGGTCAAGTCTATTTAAGTTCCGAAATTAGCCGGGGCCTGTTTCATCGTCTTTTATGGCCAACCAGGCAGACCCTGACTCACAAATCTCACTTAAATTTGATATCTTTTTTTTATCACATTCACCGTTGAGTGAACCTTTGGTTTATATTTTAGCCTGTTGCCTTTGCCAGTCATGATTCATGATGATAGCACAAAATTCTCAATACGGAAAAGCCGGCTGGTTGTTTACATATTCCTAGTCAAACTGACTGCACATGTGCGTTCATTTTTTGTGGTTAGTGGAATCCATAACTTTTTAATTAATTTGTTTTTATTGCGCTCAACAATCAAATCGAGCTCTTAATTAAACTGTCTGGGCATGGCATGCGCGAGTAGTACCAAATCAATCCAAAAAAAATTACCTAATGGGAGAAGTCCCAACAATGGTCAACACTTTGAGGGCAATTCTTTTGTGAAGATTACAAAATTCGACGGCTAGGGCAATGATGAGTCCACCAATAAACATCATATTTGTCTCCCTCATGTAATTGATGGAGACACTCGCTGTTAAACATCAAAACACATTGGGAGCATTAATTTCACTCATTTACTACGTCATTCCAAATTGAGCTGACTAATTGTTGATTAATTGGTTGATTGATTGGTAAGATTACGAAGAATAAAAAAATCTTACAAGTGTCTTGAACCCCAAGGAGAGGGAAAAGGACGACTGGTAAGAAAGCTGTGACGGCCAGTGGCAATGCTTCGACCATCCAATAACCTACACATGCATTCATTTAAATCACAGTCATAATTCATTCACAAATTCCTTAGTCATATATAAAATAATTAAAAAAAATTACAACTTACCTGCCATCAGTACAACGACGTAGGCACATTTGAATTTCTAGTATAAAGGAATAGAAAGGATCACATTCCAATGACTTTTTTTATGACCAACAATAGAAGCATGTGGCATGGCATGTGCAAAAGAAGCGTAATTTAATTATATGCTATTTAGTGGTCAAGGATTTTTATAGTGGGCATTGATGTTGCTAGAATAAACAAAAATTAATTCGACATTCCAGTTCTGATTTATATAATTCTTCCTTGAAAAAAATGCCAGCAGTTTTTGCAAACTGCAACGTGCACTTCGCATGCTCTTCACTGTACGCAGAACGTATGCAAAACTATTCCGGTTTTCGCTTGTGCAAATACAATGTAGCTCTTAATTACCACTTTTTGTCTCTTTAGACTGGAATTCCATCGGGGCAAAAAATCATGTGGAAAAACTGGACAGTGACAGAGATAATTCCGAATCTGGGCACAAGTCAAGTCTAGTAAGGTCTAGGGTCTCCAGTACTTATCATTCATATTCAAGTACGAGTTCGAGCATAGTATAAATGGTTACAAAATTTGCAACACAGTGAAATTGCATATTTATTTGCTAGTCAAGCACAAGCAGTGACAAAAATTATGCCTGGTAGGATTTAAGATCAAATTGCAACGGATTGACAGATAAGGAATCGATGAACTCTTTTGTGTTTATCAGGAAGACTACTCTACTCAGGTTTCGTCCTTTCTTGTGACTATCGGGTCACTTGACCCCAGATCGGATTAAACATTGCATTTCCGTGACGTGGCGTGACGAAACTATGGGTTTGACTGTTAAGACTTTCGACAAAAAGAAACGGCTAAGAATATGCATACGATTGGGTAGACCGGGTGTTTTTTTTGCAACATGATCTGCAAGTGTGCAAAATCTTTATTCGACCCTGCAATGCCACAAGTCGTGATTCCTGATCTCACTTATCTCAGATTCAAAATCGACGAAAAATCATTAGAATTTGCATTAAATATTTGATGTAAGAAGCATGGTCTAGAGGGGGGAGTCAGACATTGACATCACGCAAACAAAATTGCAATTAAATAGAGTGACACGTGCGTGCATTGATTTCTCGATCTCATGAATGCAAATGATGAACAGGGAATTTGCTCCAAAAAAAATGTGCACATAATCAAAATTTTATGAAGAAAAATCATTTCTTACGGTCACAGGTCTCGATTTCCCATTATAAAAATGTGATTCATCTTCTTCAATAAATAAAAGCGGCATGAGAAGAAGTGGAAGTCCGAGTAAGAAGAAAAATTTCCAATTGGCTAGGATTGGCCATCTCTCTCGCACTGACAGCGTCATGATGCTTCAAATTCTGGATCTAAAATGTCAACAAAATTGATCACAGTTTTCAAATTTTGCAAATCTGTTTCCTTTTACATAAAAATTGCACAAAGATGCATCCTATCAATAATTCTAGCAGCATAATTTTACATTGAGAATAATTCATTCTTGTCAATTGCCCTGAGGAACAATTTGTTAATGAATGCTAAGGGCGATGAGACAAACTATAAAGTCACGGTTCTTGTTTTGTAGACAAACTGGCTTTTCACGCACTCCCATGCGGCACAAGTGTGCTCAAGCCAAGCAAGCACAAGTGTGTTCAATTCATTAATTATAAAATTCATATAATTTTCCACAACACTATCCATGAATACACAGCATGATCATACAACAGAAATTCGCGAATGTTTTGTTTGCAAAACATTTTACAAAATCTGCACAAAAACTGAAAAGAGTCCAAGACCCAGATATAAATAAATACCTTTTCTTCGTTCGTTTTCAGCAAGAAGAAATAATTTTTAAAAAATGGATTAAAAAACACAAATCTGCTGGTCAACTCTCAGCCGCACTCTCACACTCATGAACGACTCACAAACACCAGACCTCCAAATTCAACGCTCACGAATAAAAACAATTTTAAAAATTAAAAGTCCACATTATTTGTCACTCGATTTGGACGGTGTCAAAAGTTAAATGACAGGATATGTACATGGGATACAACATGTTGTTCTACTGCTGCTTAGCTTAGCTTAGCTGTTTAGCTAATGTTATCATCATCAACTTGATGCGAAAATTGAGTGCGAAATTGTGAGTAGGGAAGAGAAGTGAATGAAGTAAGCTGAGTGCTAGAGACGACTCGTATATGCAGGTTTCAATGTTATTCTAATGTAATGTACAAATGTCGTCGTCAGTATTAGTTCATGGAAGTTAAATGAATACAAAAAAAAAGATGAATTTTTTGCAATTGACCCTCAACTCAACTTTAACACACATCAAAAATGAAATGATCAAATGAAATGATAATGAGAGAGACAGAGAGAGAGAGAGAGCACAGCAAAAGTAAGTGCAATCAACACAGGCAGGCAGGCAGGCAGTCCCCAAAAAAGTTTTTGCGAGATTGCAGTTGCAATTTGAAAAGGAATTTGCTAATCTGCACATGCAAAAATTGCAAAGTGACTGGACTAACTGATTGCCATGCCGGTGGACTCAAGTGCGTGTGGTTCAATTGAAAATAAATACTAAAATGATAATTGAAAGTTGAATTGAGACACACACCACACACAGACACACACAGCGTTCACACATGCAAAGTTGGTGTCCACAACTCCAACTAACAATTAAAAATGGTTAAAAACTTTTCCCCCGAATTTCCATACAGCAATAAAAATATGACAATGTGGTCTTGGTCTCCGTCAATGAACGACACTCCACTCACTCTCACAATTTGCAAATTAGTGATGAATAATAGGATTGGAATATAGGATTAATTTAAAATTTCAATTTGTGGATATTTTGGGGATTTAGAAATGCTGTGGACTAATTTCAAAGCTATTACGCTCTAATCGTCGACTCTCACTAAACTCAATTTCCTTCCTTCCTCAGTATCCTCAGTCGTGAGAAGAATTTCAAAACCGATCAAAGATTGGCAATTTGCATTCAAATTTGCATTATTTAAAAATACACTGGTGTTTCTTTGTGAAACTTGGGATTTGAATTGACAGGCAAACAAGGTTTATTCTTTTGCCGAATAAGAATACTTGCAGAATTTGAAATGCACGAATATGTCAAGAAAACACAAAATACAAGACAAAAGTGACTCTTGAGCTTTTTGAGTCATACGAGCACAAGACTTAGAATAAAAATAATTAAATCACATTAAATCTTCAACACATTCGCAAAAAAAAACAAAACAAAATCTAAAGGTTACTTCAAAATTCTATTTTTTGCGAACTGCTCACGATTCACAATCCTTAATCCACTCAATGCAAAAATGTTACAAATTAACTACAATCCAAACGAAATGCGATTTTGTTACACAGTTAGTCTATCGAAATTTTAGTTCAATGGCGAGACGAGCAACGATTTGGTCAAATTCTGGACAGCAAATGTCAAAATAAATATTAAGCATGGTGGGTTTATATATAAAATTTAAATTTGACAAAAAAACTTACAACACTGCCACTTAAATAAAAGTGGTGGTTCGATACACTAAATAAACTTTGTTTGCTTTAGATAAGATTCTGGAAATTCTGGGAAGATGTGCCCTTACTTTCAACTAATCAGGAGTAATCAGTGACTATGTAATTTATTGGTGCACTGCTGGTCAGATAATCTTGTCAATTTCATTGAGTGTTGTAGTTGTAGCTGTAGTTTACAGCATCATCTTATCACAAGATTCTTGAGTGGTTCGTTGCATTTTACATTACAACATTATCGCTGCACCTAAACAACGTGAATGAATGGGAGAGGTCAAATAACTAGTCGACTTACTCAAATATTTTGTGTCGCGAGCAGTGAGTCTCTGACGTACGTAAAACTACTGTCTTAGACGTCACCTCAAAATTAACCCCTTTCTGAAATATGCCTTTTCGAATTCATTTTGCCAAAAATTTAAGAATTCGAAATCTTACTGCCCAGGAAATATAGTCCACCCCTCCCCCCGCCATGTTCGTGGGTTGCTCACTGTCAATTCTTTGATTCAATATCAAATTAGATCAGATCTGACATGACTGCAAAAGCTAAAGATAAGAATCTGTGGAGTCAGTTTCGTTTCGTTGTCTGACGATCGACGGGGGAGTGACACAACTAAATGCATTGCCGTATTGCGTAATTGCACTTACTTGTCTTACTTCACATGACTCAAAAGCTATTTATTAGAGTTCAATGACTAGACTTTAGGAATAGCCCTGATCATGTGACTTGTAAAATTGTTAATATTCATTCTACACTCGAAAACGAATTGATTATAAGAGATTTTAAACTGACGAGTATTAAATTGAGAGATATTGACCCAAGTGTGAGCTGGTCTTTGTGCAAACCAATTTATTTTCACCGAATTAAAAAGAATTTTCGTTAGAAACGCTACAATTAAACTTGGCAAAAGCTCAAAAGATTGGACAACTGGTGGGCTCTGCTTTGCCTTGAACTCCTTCAAACGCTAAAAATCTTCACCGTGAATGGATTAACATAATTATAATTTTGTTGAAAAGGTAAATTTAATTTTGTAGATAGCATTGCATTGCAGATTTTGATATGCCACGAATTATTTCAATCTGTTTCAATCGGCCATTTCAATAACTTTTTGATTGGTTCCAATGCTATAAAATTACGCTGCGCTTCATCCATTGCTAAATTATTGCACAATTGAGATGCCCAGGTTTTGGCAAAGTAATAGTTCAGTTATATTTCTAGCATAATTATCCATTTATTTCGGCGTTGTTTCGCATTTTCGCAATCAGTCAGAAATAGTCTGCATTAACTTCGGCGGCAGCTGGTCACACAAATTGACAAGTTCCGTTTCGTAGAACCAGGTTAATTGCATTTTATTGTATTGCCAACCAGCACAAATTTATTTTATTTTATTACTTCCTCTTGAGCCAATGCGCAAGTTAGAGGCAGGGGAATGACCTAAATTCTACTTAATCTGGGCACTACTCTACATTACATTTGTTGATCTCTGGCATTTCAAACCCATTAAATCACACGAAACGAATCAATTCATTTGAGATCAGCAATAGCAACATAACTCAATAATCAAACTCAATTGTTTGTGTTACCACCTTTCGTGTGTTTTCCCGAATGTCGCTAATCTTTATCGTCATCATTTGGTCTGAATTTTTGTTATTATCCCACTCGGCGGGACTAATCCCAATAAATCACTCACCTGGTGGGCACTCTGATATGATTTCCAGTTGCATCCACCACTTCATTTCACCGGCTTGCTGTCGTTGACGAATAATTTAATCCTAGCTGTCATTATTCTTTGACATGACAAACGCGTGCCAGCTGGAATTCCTATTAAATGATGACACAATTTCGCCAGAATTTAATGCAAAATTAATTTGAACGTTACGTCATTCGTTGATTAACAAGCAAATATATTGCCGACCCAAAAAGGTACATCAGCAAATCTCGAAATTGCAATCCAAATTAGAGACCATCAAGATTCACGAATGCAGGAGACGCTGATTCAAAGGAATCTAATAAAAATACTTTAAAATCTTATTAAGACGGCCACCAAAATGTGACGTTGACACTGACGAGATTAATTAGATAGTTGCAACTTGAAATTAGTAAATCAGTTAGTGAATACTTACATGAGGTATTAAGACGATCTACATGCAAGCTCTCGATTGATTGATCCGTCGGGGTCAAAGATGAAAAAAATCCGATATCACAGTGCAATGCTCTAATCTCTCTCTAGATTTGCATTTGAAATGCACTCTTCGAGCCGAGTATTAAACTGACGCATACTTTCAAACGCATTTTATTTTCAAGCAAATCTTCAAAAATTGATTTAGCCATATTTGCACCACTTGACTGGCAAATTAAGAGTTTTTATTGGAATAATTTGACACCAATCTGAAAGGGCGTCGACATTGGATTTCCTCCAAATTAATTGCCAGTGCAGCCAGTGCTGTGGCATTGCATTGGGAGGACACACCAGAAGAGTCAGTAAACAAACGTCCATGTCATACGCACACAATTAATTCTCCGGAACCATCAGCACCACGAATCAACAACAATTGCCTGCAATTGAATTAATTGCTTTGCATTATTTTCGCATCCTCACTCGTAAACTTCCACTGACTTTGTACTGCACTGGTATGAACTCACCAAATACAAGATTTGACTCTTGATTTGGAATTTTAGCACGCCATCAAACACTTAAAAATTTTCGGTTGTTGGCTGGAAAAATCCAGTAAATACAACATAACATGTTTTTTATTGGTGATTGGCGGTTGCCGGTTGGCATTTCTACTGCTGATCTGTTTGATTCTGTTTCAGGTCCGCAAATTTGTGTTATTTCATGGCATCATGATTTCATGAGTGATAGAATTCCGACTGAAAGTTCAGAATTTCGACGATAGAAAAGAACGCTAATAAAATTGCACCTGTTGTCTAGTGCCAGTTTTAGAGTCTAGAGATCGTGAATCGAAAATGTGAAATGATGTGTGTTTCTAGTTGTGGTTTGTGGTGTCAGCCGGGCATTAATCATAAAAACACTTGCCACAATGGAACAAGGATCATTTCTGCCAAAATTAAGTCAGGAATTGAGGTGCTGCAGTACTTGCCAATCGTACTCGACTGGCGGGTTGTAGAAAAAAATTATAGTTTTGGCATGAAATTTTGACCGATTTCGCCATGCACAGTAGTACATACCGCAACAGCTCGTCCACCAGAATAACTCCAGAAGACCAGAACGACAAAATACTTTTTGGATTTTGAATTGTTGAGTTTTGCATTCATTGGCATTCACTTTGCATTTTGCGTATTTACAAAATTAGTACATTAGTATTGAGTATGGAATTCTGTTGGTTACTAAAAATTATCTAATCATTGTCGCTTTTGATCCCTCTGAACCATCTGCACTTGTCGCACGGGTAGGTCAATGCCACTCTCGCATAAATTGATCGACCTGCAGCTTGCCACATTGCATCCCATTGTCCATCAGCGCTCGTACTTGACTCACTTTTTACTATCGACTAGAAATATGCCCCCAATTTACAAATAAATACAAATAGCTGACAGCATTTTGCACTATTTTGCACTCTTAAATGATTGGTGAAGTAATTTCACTGTAACATGAAAAAAATAGCAAAACTCAGGCACCCTTCTTGCATTAATATTTTATGGTTTAAATGGTTTGCGTATTAAAAATTCTGAATCTTTCCAGCTAAGGAGGAACAAATGCGAGAGAGAGAGCTTAACTAAAATCTGCAGGAATTTGTCGGTGAATTTCAGCCAAAGTCTGTAAGATGCTGTCAAAATTACCACTACTCGTTTATCTTTTTCCCGTGAATATAATTTGTATTGGAATTAACCTATTCATAAACTTGCAAGATGATTCTGAGGAAGTTAAGTAAATAGTCGCTGCCAGTCTTCAACATGTTAGCTAGCATCACGTATCCTTCTGGTAAATATTACCAGAAGGATAATATACCAATTTCTGCATTGAGTTGACCGCACCATCTTCATGGGAAGTGTAGCAGTGACAAAATTCGAGTGACGCTATTACGCCGCTGATTGACACAATTGCGATTAGATTAACAGAAAGTGTTTACACACAATTGCCAAAACAAAATACGCAGCAGCGTGGGCCTGAATTTTGATGAGTTACAATTAAATTCTTTAGCATTAGCAATATTCTCCGCTTGTAGAAATTGTTTGGAAATTTACAGATTTCTTCCGGTAAACAAGGCGCGTCATGCGATTTCAGTCCAAATTGGGCGAAGGACTTAGACTTAACCCAATTTGAGTAATTTAATGCCAAAAGTCAATTTCTCACTTCAGAGTGTACTAGTGAAATATTTAGTATTTAGTGTTTAGTTCAGTAGTATTTAGTGTTTTCTTTTACGGAGTTGAAAACAAAACATTTCACGCCCATGTAATAATTCAGGACCCTCGTCCGGGGGAGTCTCTCAATTTTGCTTGTTGTGCTTCAAACACGATCTTGCCCTTGCCGTTGTCGCATGATAATGCCATTTCATTTTCAACAGAATTTCTAAATACATCAACGTTTGATCAGCCTTTGCTTTGTGCTTCCCACAAAAGATTGTCAATATAATTTGAAAGTGGATTGTGCAATTGACGCATGAGAATTGAGAATACAAAAGTCAATCAATTTCATTCAAAACTGGATAAATCTGACTTTGCAAAAATCCTCTTCATATAGAAATTGTAAACAAAATTGTTGTACTGTTTCCTTCAGACGTGTCTCTCAGCATTAATTTTAAAGGATTTGATCTCAACCTTAGCCAACTTATCGCAGAAATAGAATTTGAGATATTCCATCCAAGATGCAATGAGCAAGCCGACAAACAGAAAATTTAAATTAGCTTTTACTTTTTCACTAAATTCAAAGTCTTGCAAAGAAGTCGACAGAATTTTAAATTGAAGCAACAATAATTTAAAAATATTAGCAATTTTAGCACAGCTTTACTGTTAGTTAAATTAATTATTACAAAACGTACATCTACTATTAAAAGCAAGCTAAAGGTCACGCCCAGGACTTTACCTGTAGTTAGTATGTACAAAATTATAAAGATTGTCTACACCTGTTTGACTAAATACACAACAATGGTTATCTCATTTCTCTCCTAAAATTTTGGCACGGTGGTGGAATTTGCGTACACGTAGTCCGAGTAGTTAAATAAAAGATTGCCATATGTGATGTTGACTAGGAACAATACTGCGACACAAGAGAAGTTTAGGAATGCCCCAGTCCTTACCTATAATGAAAAAAATCAATTTGCAACATTTAAATCCATCTTTGCAAATAGTAGGAATTTGCACGAATCAAATCATGTTGTAATCGTACCATGTCCAAAATTTGCATTCGGCCTCTCGACGCTCCGAATACAATTGCATTTGGTGGAGTTGCCTTAAGAGTCAAGAAATCCGTTAAAGCATTTAATATAGAATTAATTGACCTTAATTTGCACTTACGACTGGGAGCATGAATGCATAGGAACAAGTGACGGCGGCTGGCAATGTCAAGTACAGTGGATGAAGATTTAAATTTCTAGACTGTAATCAAAACAAGAATTTGCTTAAAACATGCTCAAATTTTGCTCCCAAATAATTCTGTTTTTAGCAAATTACTAAGGTAAGTAGAATTGGAATGATAATATTTGCAGTTGCAGTGTTCGAAGCCACTTCCGTAATCAAAGCTGTCAAACTCATGACGATGATTAGAATGAGCCTTTCATCCAGCCCTGCTAATCCGTTTAATTTTCCACCAATCCAAAAACTAAGCCCTGAAATGTCTGACGCTTCGGACAACGCGAAACCACCACCTGAGCAAATATTTAAAAGTTTAGATCCGAAGAATTTCCAGAGGATTATGCTGGCGATTAGTAACACAGCCTGGCCTCACCTAAAAGCAGCACGACTCCCCAAGGAAGATGATCTTGGACATATTTCCAGTCTAAAAGGGATTCGATCGGACCTAAATATCCACCCCAAAAAAATTATGAACGTTTGATGAAAATTACTAAAGAAAAGTCAATAAGAGCAAGTCAGTACCTCCGGTAAAACTCGACAAGCTCTTTGGTGTAATGAATAGAAGAATAACAGCCAACATTGCAGCAGTTGAGTCTCCGACTTTAGCATTTGGGAAATATTCCGCCCATCCAACGACAAATTTAGGGTCTCGAAATATCCATAACATGACAACAAATAAGAAAATCGTTGACACAGCCAACTGCTGGAAGGTTATGGGACCTAAATCTTCATATTTTTGTTTGAGCATCTTTGAAACATTCTCATGTGTCTTCTTGTCAGAGCCGAGTTTTGCGGTCGACTTTTTATTCCCAAAATTTAGGCAAGCTGGCGGTCCCAAGAAAACTATTGCCAAATACGCCCAAGCCACAATCACATTGATTAGCATTGCTGCAAAAAGAGAGGATTTCGCATTATGCTAATGACAATTTCGAAAGTGTTCAAACTTGACCGCTTACCAGGAATATTATACACCATCCAGGTGGCAAACGTCAAATCTGTGTACTTTCCGTTCTGACCAATTTTATGCCTATGAATCCAAAATCAAGTGGAATTAAAAAATATGTAAATCATTTTTTTCAACTTTACATAATCGGTTTAACCGGAAACAAAACTAAATTACCCTTGAAGTAATTCAAACACAAAGAGATTGGGCCCTGTACCCGTGACCACACCTGTGCCACCGATATTTGATGAGTACGCTATCGAAAATAAATACATCTTTTCAATTTGAAGTCGCTGTCTCCTCAATTCAGACCTGAACAAAAAAATTGTATTCTTAAATTAAAGTCGCGATGGATTAAATACACGAAACCATACTTAAAGTCCGTATTGACAGGAACCGAGTCATCTCCCAAATTGCCAGCGTCAATACTTTCAAAACTAACTGCTGGAGACTGTTCCCCATTTGCCTGTGCTCCCTTGCCCGACCCACCATCTTCCTATAAATTTCAAATCAAAAATTGTACAGCGGATTTAGTAGCACCCGGAAATTATTCAGAGCTGAGATTTACCGGATGTAGGGCTTCCAGCACCGCGAGTACTATCGGAACCTAAATATTTGCAAATTATATTTTTAAGTATTATATTAATTTAATTTTCGAATATTATTCAAAATGTCTTAATAAAGTCTAATTTATAACCATCATGGCCGTTGTGGCCGTATTCGATATCCACATGGACAAAATCATAGTGGTCAACATTATTCCCAGCATCAACCTAAACATAAAAATGTTAAACATTGCGATCACGAATCGGAATCGGGTCAAAGGTCAGATCGAAAATTGAAATACGACGAATTAAAAGAATCACCTTAGCGGAGAGCCACCAACTAAGCACATGACTTTGATGGCGACTCTTTTATGAAGTTGACAATTTTCGACGGCCAAAGCTATCATTAATCCACCGAGAAACATCATATTCGTCTCTTTCATGTAATTAATTGACACTCCGGCTTCAGAAAACAAAATTATATTATGGAATCGGTCAAGATTTTTCTTTTTTAAAACCGAAAGCTCACCAGTGCTGTTGATTCCGAAGAGTGGAAACGCGACGACCGGAAGTATAGCCGTGATGGCCAACGGCATGGCTTCTACCATCCAATAACCTACACATGCATTGATTTAAATCACAGTCACAATTCATTCACAAATTCCTTAGTCATTCAAAAAAAGAAAATTCAAAAAATTTCTATTTACATGCCATCAAAATGATCACGTAGGCGCATTGGTATTTCTAAAAATGGAATGACAAATATATTGTTTTCTTTTCACGAGTAAGTTACTCTAAATAATTTTTTGGTACCGTTGAGGGTCGCTCTTTTCCTTTCCAAACTACAACATCATCATCCGGAATGAATAAAAGTGGCATCAAAAGAATTGGAAGTCCGACCAGGACGTATAATCTCCAATTTCTGAACCGAGGGAATCGTTGTGCTAAACCCACTTTAGTCATGTCAGCTTTTTCTGTAGGATTTTCAACATTTTAAAAATTTCAAGTTTTGCAAGGAGCGTATCTGCGTATCGCACTGCAAACTGCAATCTGCAAAACGTTAAATTCTAAGACTATCTTTTCTTTTGCATTCATTTTTGCAGATAAGAAGCAAAGAATTGCGCTAAACAATGTCCAGATTTCAAGCATAAGAGTAAGAGCTGATACTTTCTGAAAAGCAAAACTGTCAAGATTTTCATACAACGTCGCATAGTCTCAATAAAATTGGAGCAATTCAACTAAATACACCTTTTAGTAGTATTACGTAGCTAATTTTGCAAGTTGTAGTCATATTTAGTCACGTTCTCACGTTTAGCCATTTA
Source organism: Hymenaphorura dentifera (assembly GCA_034699705.1). Classification (NCBI taxonomy): domain Eukaryota; kingdom Metazoa; phylum Arthropoda; class Collembola; order Poduromorpha; family Onychiuridae; genus Hymenaphorura; species Hymenaphorura dentifera. The sequence continues at coordinate 20,382 of JAQGCM010000077.1, forward strand.
TGGTCATATCGGTCAAAAATTATTAAAAACTCTAAAAAAAATGAATGCCAAATGCAAATTGTGCCTGGCTAAATTTATTCTAAAGGTTAATTCACCGGTTTCCAATTTTAAAGTAAATTATGGATCGAGTGAGGTCATTCGGGGAAGCGTGATCTCGAATATTTATAACATTTTGATGTTTTTCTAATGTAATTTTTGTTTTATTTTTGAGACAAATATTGGGCTTTGGACTGGAAATATTTGGATTGAACTGGAATTTAGACAAAGATACATAAGGGCAAGAAGATAAGTGTCAGAAGATTTTAATTAAATTATTCACCTTGCAAAAGCATTTACGAGTTAGAAGAGTATTTGCAAGTTTGAGAGAATGAAGAAAACATTGAAGATTGGAATGCATGCGCTGTTTGAAGGTTTGTAAAATTGCATTGACTGTGACAGTGTAATTAGTACCGACTTTATGCACAAAGGCGATCAATAAGGAAGTTGGTCAAATTTCTTCCCAAGAAATTTAATTATAATATTCGATTCAACGAACCTTGAGCCTGAGCGAGAGACAGAAAAGTAAAAGTAAGCTTATTAGACAGAAGCCAAAGTTTCTGAAATAGTTCATAAGATCAAATGTCTGGGCTTTGAATAGTACTAGTAAACTCGCAACGGATCCGGAACTGAGCCGAAATCGGATCCGGATCTGGCCATGGATCCGATCCAGGTCTAGATTTGGATCCGATTTGAAGACCCGAACTTAGTTTGTATGCGAAATTGGATCAGAACTTTGTTTGAAATTGGTTTTCTATTGTATGCATACATTATCAAAACTCTTCAAAGTAAATTGAAGAATTTAGGTCTGCATCGGATCCGGATTCTGGATCCAGCAGAGATCCGAAGAGCAATATTTGCATTTGCATTAGTGCAGAATAATTTGTGCATTTTTCACTTACATTCCAGTCAAATATTTTAAGTTAAAACAAAATATTTCACCAACTCCTGAAGAAAATTGTAAAAGTAAAAACAAAACAGTAATGCTACAAGCATTTTGCTGGTTTTGCGAATATGCAATTGCCTTGTCATTTGCAGACGTCACAAAATACGGATGACTGGTTACATTCGTACTTTGTGAGGAAAATTATGAATTGCAAATTCTCAATAGCTAATGTCCAAAGGCAATTAAAGATTCCAAACCAATAAACAGGTTTTTAGCAACTATTTTTTAACCGAATCTGTCAAAAAGTTGAAAATGCGTGCATGCTCAAATAACGAATATTTACATAATTCGGCGGTCATTAAATTCATTAAATGCGAATATGGCACCCTATTACATGTATATGAAGGGGATTTCAATGCAATCTCTATCAGTAATGTTAATTTTTGTTGAACAAAAGAACACAACAGCAAAAAAATGCATTCCTTCGTTCAAACCGTCCACAATTTTGACAATTTTGTGATGCTTTTGATTTTAGTAATAAATATTATAAAAACAAAGCTAAATAAAAAAAACGTACAGAAATATTCACCGAATTTCTTCCAAGTACTTATTTAAGACTCAGTTTTCAAAAATGGCTCCGACCCGGTGCCCGGTACTTTGACAAAATCCGCAAAAATTTCACAGACAATCCGACAAAATGCGATGACAAACTTGTGCAAATATTGTGTCTGGTCCAGTCGAAACCAAAATACTATTTGCACTACTGACAGCTCCAAACACTCCTAATAAGTTCCACTCAATGGATAGAAAAATGAAGTTTCCAGATAATTAGACTTATCCGTAAGTGCTAATCGAAAGTTCTAAGAGATTAAACTCCAGCGTCGTTATTGGTCTGCATTTGGCTAAAAGAATTCCTGTAAAACGTTGGGTCTTAAAAAACAAGAAGAGGCGATTATAGTTTCTGTATCTTACCTGTTGCTTGTTTGTAATTAACTCTCTTATAAAAGTAGTCATCAAACCTTTTTGGTCCCCGACCGAGTCTTTACCATGCACTAAAAATTTTGCATACGTCTGCAAGTCTACAAGGACTTCACAAGTTTCCAATAACTTTAATTACGTACATAAAGGCATCTACAAATCGCAAAATCTCTTGCTAACTTTATTTAATGAGATAAACAACATGTCAACGCAACAATCGGATTTGCACGATAAGACACGACATGTTTTTTTTATAATGTACTGAATCCAGCCACTCCAGCAAAAATTAAGTTGAGACAAACAAACATGTAATGTAAGTATGTATCAATCATTTTTGGCGTGGGTGAAATTGCTTGCATTGCATTAAAAAGATTTGATACTTTCTTGTTATTACTGATTTACTGATCCCTAGAAATGTTCCAGCGTGTGCAGTGCATGGTAGAAAACCTTCTTAGAATGGTGAAACCCTTCCAAAGAAATCATTATCATACCGCCAACTATTACAATGAAAGAATTTAACGGCCACGTTCTCGCATTCCATTCCATGCCTAGGAGGCTAGTAGAACTACTCAAGACTCGTAAAAAATCTGCAAAACAATGCCTCGGTATTTGAAGAAATTAAAAAAATGCGCAACGCAGAATTGTTGACTATATAGTGGTTTCGTTTGATGCAAAAGTACAGGCAAGGCTCACAGTTCTGATCTGACTTCTGAGTTCTGGCTAGTCATAAATAAAACGTCCATGTCTGCAACTAATTTTATGTGATTGCATTGCAATCAAACAAAAAATGACAATTCGGAAAATTTTAACTGACTGAGCTCAAAGTCATGCACGACGCCAGATGAGAATTGGGATTGCAAAAGTTACGCACTAAACACTTGTCATGACACCTGCTCGCTCGGGTTCAATAAATCATTTGAATGGAATGAATTGGCAAATTCAGATGCGTAAAGATTCGAGAGTGCAAATAATATTATGCATTTGGGCCCTGAAATTGCAAAATACTGCAGTACTTGTCTTACCTGCAACCAAGTCTGGATGATACCCGAATTCCATTCTATTCTGGTCCGCCAATCAAAATTCCGGGATGAACAAATTTAGCACTTTCACAATTATTGTTGCTCTTTTTTAGCTTCCGGAAAACTCATGCAAACATGCACTCACGTCAAAACACGACTAAATGACTAAAATCAGAAATGTTCCACATTTTTAAAACAGTCAAAGGTACGCAGATCGCAGATAGCTCACGTACGTACCAATTTAATTGATTTCGAATTCCAACTAACACAAATTAATTGCAAGGTCTTTTAATTGTAGGATAGAATAAATACAAAATAATGTAAATAATGAAAAGTAAATGCACAGCTTCAGTAGCCATACGTGCATGCATGCAAAGAGATTAATCCAAAAATTTGACACAATTCCTAAATTCCTATCACAAAGATGACACAATTCAATTTTGATCAACTAATTGATCATTTTGAAAATAATCCAATACACAATTTTAGATTACATTCTTTTCAAACTTAAATTCAAATACGTCATTCTCACTCTGTTATTTTCCGTCATTTGGTTGTTGGAAGACAACTCACAATTTTTTACACTCAAAAACAACAATTAAAAATATTTTTTACCCACTCCTGACTCCTGACTCGCAAAACTATCACAATTTAACGTAAATATTAAATATGTCCTGTACATTTTAACTTGTTAAATATTAATGCTCAACCTAAAAAACTTTCATTTAGTTTTTTCTTTCCTTAATATTTCACGCCAACCATTAAAAAAAGACAAAATTATTTCATAATGGAACAACCATTTCATTCCAATTTTTTTAAGCCAAACAAACCATTGCAAATTGCAAGCATCTGCTTCATGAGACCTACGATTCCATTAGAAATTACAAAAGGAACATCTGCTGTTTATTGCACACATTGCCATTTTGCCTCCAGTTTTTTTTATGAGCAAGACCAAAAACACAATAATTTAAGTACCAAAATTTTACTGCTGACTGACGCGACAACAATACTTAATAATCTGTCAACAAAAAATTTCACAAGAAATATGAAAATGTCAAGTCTGGAAATTGTTTGCGTAGTCCTGAGACAACCAAAAGTCCTTCTCAAGAAAATTCACTAGAAATATGAAAATACCAAGTATGGGAATTGCTTGCATTTGCATTTACATAGCAAACCAGCCGGATAGCCAAAAGTCCTTCGCAAGATGCAAAAAAAGTCCAATTAGGAACAATGTGTGGAATTGTAAAATTACATCCAATTTCTAATTTGCTTTTCATTAGTCTTGTGCATTTTGCATTGAACTTTCGCCAGGTTTGTTTGAATCTTATGTTACTCTAAAACTATGTTCCTGTCGCCGCTGGGACCGCGTTGGTCGCAGCTCCACTGACTTGAGAAGAAACTCCTGACGTAGACGCACTGGTACTGGCACTCGTCGTAGCTGACGTACTTGGCTGCCCGGCAGTAGCACTGCTGCTAGCCTTTCCCCCCGCCGGGGGAGAACCACCGGACACCGAGCTAAAGTCACACTTCACGATCAATTTTGTGTTCCCAACGTTGACCTGGTTCAAGAATTTGGTAAGGCCAGGCAACGTTATTTGTGGAATGTGCCGAATGTCCAGGAACTTTAAGCTCCGACATCTTCTCAAATGCTCCAGACAAATATTCGTCAATTGAGGGCAGCCAGAAATGTTGAGCGATGTTAAATTTTCTAAACTTGGAGACTCTGGGGCACCGAGCTGAGCTATTCCAGCATCCGTTATTCTTGAACACGTGCTCAGGTCCAATTTTGAGATACTTCCAGCATGCTGTGTGACGTATCTAAAGAAGGATAGAAATAATTAGAAAAATGTTCCACATTGATTCTTTATGGAAGGGGAAGGGTTGCAATAATTAAACTGACCTCAGTGAAACGTCGGACAGAGATGCACCCGCCAAACAGAGGGACTTTAGCTGCCTGAGTCTTGACTTGGAATCGGTTAGTCCTGGTCTGGAATCTAATGGCGGAGCCAGGATTTCCCTGAGTGCTGCATCCGTGAGACCTCCCACAAACCCCAAATCTAGTCCAGTTAGCGTGGGACACATGCAAGTCTTGAGTGCAATCACACTATTCCAGCTCAGACCTCTCAAGGACAGTTCCTTCATTTGAGGAAGTCGACTTATGAACCAAAGTAATTGTTGTTTCGAAATATTCGTCCAGTCTAGTTTCACAATGAGCGGTTGGCGACGAACACAACCTTTCAGAAGATCAGCAGTAATTTTTCTAAAAATCAAATGAAACACAAAAAATTATGTTTGAATTCCACTTACAACATTTTTATCAGACATATTTGGATAATTTTGAAATTACCGATGATCCAAATCAATGCGATGCCACAGGCAAGGCGTCAACCCAATACGATTCCAATCTTTGCAAACGCTCAACACTCTATTCAATGACTCAATGTCAAGTCGTTTGAAAATATTGACCATGACTTCTCGGTCTTTCCAATGCGACGGATTTGATATACATTTTTTCTCATCATCTGAGCCCGTTTGAGCAGGTCGAATGACGTTGTTGGGCCTTTTCAACGGTTTCGTTGAAGCTGCCATAATCTTTTCAGCTAGCTCCGTTCTGAAAAAAATGTAACCAATTTGCTCAGCATGAATTTGTTGAGGACCAACCAATTTCTAAGGATTGGATTTACCTGAATGGGTATTTAGCAGGAGACGTTGCTTTCTTAGGGGAGCCCTTGTCATCCTTATCATCGCCGTCTTCATCTTCATCCTCACTTTCTTTCTCTAATTTGGGCTTCTTGGCCGGAATGACAGGAGAACTAGCCACTTTGGGGGAAACTGCCCGAGAACTCGGTGTTGTACTCTTAGCCGTACTTCCATTCAATTTAGGGTTCTGTTTTGCCATGTCCGCAAATATTCGGCGTTCGGATATAATCGGATCGGCACTGTACGGGGTCAAGACTGGAGGTTTGGGAGAAGAAGGTGTTTTTCTCATCGGAGGTTTCCCTTGGGCGGCATCATCAATTGACTTTCTCCGCACAACTTGTGCTAATTTTTGCATGACTTGTTTCTCGTCATCCCTCATCTGTTGCAGAAATCATGTAATTTGAGCATTAAATTTTGTGTACATATGTATACACAAAAATACTTTAAAATACTTTCACTCACCAGTTTACTTTCAGTTGCCTTTGCTTTCTCTCTCTCATTAGTCCCAGGCTCTATTTTCGGTGACGAAAGAGTGGACATTTCGTTCTTAATGGAGGACGCACTCGAACTCCTCCCCGAATTGTCCAAACTTGCACTGTTTCCAGATTTGTTCACGCCGCCAGGAAGAGAAGTCGATCCTGAGGTTCCGTTCGTGATGACTTTGTGGAGACGATGAGAATTTGCTGCAGTGTAAATGTCATTGTCAGTAGAATTTCTTCGGGCGTCGGGCGACTTGGATCTCTTTGTTGCTCTTATCGGTTGAGCTTTTTCAATGCAAATTGGGCATTCCCAGCTATTTGGCAAATCGTCATTCAGGATCGAGACGGTCTTTGAAGATGCCTTGGAGGCTATGCAGAGGGGATGAGTAATCTGGTAACAAATGCTGCATTCCAAGAGAGTCGATTGACCAGTCTGAAATTTAAATAAAAATCTGTAGTTTCGTAGTGCTTAAAATAAAGCTAAAACATTAGTACTCACTCTAGACTTAAATGCAAAAGCTGCAGGGCCTTGCATTGGAACTTCTCCCCATCCATCAAGTCCGCACTCGGTACAAGCACTAATACTTTCAAGAAGTGGCTGGAAAGATTACAATAATTGTAATTAATTTCATTTAAACCAGTCCTCTATAGAATGACAAGCTAAATTCCAACAAACTCACTTTCATACATTCACGCATTAGGCAATTGCTCCGACGGCCAGCCATTTCGACTTTCGGCTTGGACACATTCGACAAACATTGACTACAAGATTTACAATCTTCCGTCGTCGTACAAGATTGACAAACTCCACACCGAACTCTTTTTTTGTACATTTCGTTCTCGATCGGCAGAGTCACACTATTCGCGAAACTGTCATTCCCTAAGGCTGGGACTGCGGCTTGACTGTTTTGCCAAAGACGTTTTCTCTGGAGTTCCCAAAAAGGTTGAACTTTCCCAATTTCCTGCTCAAATCAATATGGACTCTAAAATTCTTTCTCAAATCTCAAAATCTCGAGTAAATAATACGAAATGGACAAACCTCAGGATTTTCAGACGGCCAAACTAGGATTGGAACTCCGGTCACAGCTTTTTCTGGACTGTCGTAGCGATGTTCTTCAACGATGGTCCTCACGGACTTTAGCAGGGCGACAGGGTCATAAATGAGAGCAGGCACATTTTTTCGTTGAATTGGAAGCTGATGCAGGTAGAGTACGATGGATTTTAGACCCAAGAGTTCCTGTGGACTCAGATGAACACCCTAACCATCCCCAAAAATGTGTAATGCAATTGTTGAAAAAATCAATTCATTAAAATCGCGTTTTGATTGTTGCAACTCACAGTCGGCCATATTTTCTTGTCAGGATCAACAGAGTTCTCTGTACTCTCTCCACCGCCCACTGCAGATGGAATTCTAATAAAACTGATGCCCAGAAGACAATGGACGTATCGCTCTAGTGCATACCACAGCATTTCAGTGAAGAACGGATATCGGAATTTTTGTGGAACCTTGATTAGAATACAGAAAATTGAAGTTATTGCAAAATTTCCATTGGGATAAAATTTGAATTTGGCCACTGCAGCATACTTTGGTTGCTTCTTCAACATTTGCAATGCGAAGTTGTTTGTCGATTCCAAAGCTGTGAAGAAAATTTCCACCAAATACAAGAGAGTCTTTCGGAGTATAGACGGCATGAATCCAACCCGATGGAATGAAAAATGTGTCCCCACTCTGAAGGTAAACTCGACCACAATCAACAACGTTGTCCCCAAAGAAAGTGTCTCCTTGCTTCCCGGACAGGACCCAAGATTGGTACAGTTCCAAATTTTTATCGGTTGGTGGAATTAGCCAAAAGACCTAGAAAATTACATAATCACGTTGTGAGTATTAGCAATACGAGCTACTGCAGGGTTAAAATATTACGTGCTGAGGTACAGCACACCAACCTTAGCTCCCTTTAAGATGTGGTACCACACCGAGGTTCCACCAAAATCCACATGGAAATCTGTATAGCAACCTTTGACACTCATCAGACAATACTTTTGGACTTTTGGGTACATCATTTCATCCATGACCTGAGAAAGTAAACGATTATTAAAAATAGAATGGTTCAAATGAAGATTTTGGACAATCTAATAAATAAACTAATCGTAATCATTTACGTTTGTTGACTCTGTTTGCATATTTTTTAAATGGCGAGGCCAAACTCTGTCAACCCAGTCCAATTGTCGAACAACTCTTGGAGACTCGATGTAGTTCTCTAATTTTGTATGAGAAAATTCTAAACTGATGACGTTGAGGAGTCGGTCCTTCCCGGCCCTGTCGTAATATTCTTGCCATTCTTTCATCGACATTTCCAAGTTTTTCTGTGTTCGAACATCCATAACGTCCAGCATTCTCTTTGACCCTGGACAAGAATCGAATGAAAATTAGACTAATTCAATTCGCCAAATAAAAACTTTCTATGCAAAATTTCAAATTGTGTAACTCACCGACACACGTTTTGACATCTCCGACAGCGAAATTAGGCCCTGGGATCCGAAGACCCAGCCCAGTTTTGTCTTTAAAGATCAAGGGCGTCGTGAACCCATGTTGCTGGATGTATGCTAAGTTGAAATCTGCAAATTTTGAAAATTAAAAATTATTAACTGTGACGATTTACCAAATTTTATTTATATTATGTGTTAAGGGCTAACCCGATCCCTTTAATTCTTTAACGAGGGGCTTATTGAATCGTGTAGTTTCTAATTTCTCATCCAAATCAAAACTTTGAGGTCCTTCTATGTCATCATCGGCATCTCCGATAAAATCGTCCGTGTAGAATTTCCTCTCCTTACGATCTCTCTGCAACCATGAACAATAAAATGATTAGGTACAAATAAACATTAAATGTAATTGCAGTCAGAGGCAGATGCCACGAACGCATAATATGTTCATGACATTTTTCTATACAATTTATGAAATTTGAACTGATTTTTCTGAGTCAGCAACCTTCAGCAAATGCAAGAGGTCGGAGGGCAGTTCTCAACAAAACTGAAAAGGATTTATTTGCTTCATTTTTTCTTAGTAATCTTCTCAATAATTAAAGTTTTGTAAATCACAGACAAAAGACAATACATAGAAAATACACTATTGGAATTGTGGAGTGGCAAAGAAATAATTTAAATCGCGCCTTTCGTGGAAATTCTGGCATTTTGACTGCTCTCAATCCTAATACTAGGTCCTAAAGCTAAGAAATTATCAGAAATTCTACATAGTAGTTTACAAACACGTAAACAAAGTCCACCTACATTGGACTTCTGATACTTTGCGACCAACCAAAGCTATCAATTAAAGTTATTAGGCGTTCGTTCATCCAACGTTTTTTAATGCTTTAGTAACAATTTCTGCAGCGCTGCTCTAAACAATTGCACTATTGTGATGTATTTTTTCCAAATTTAATCAATGAGATGCATCTGCAAAGCTAATTCATACTATGAGTACGGCACCTGTTACTTTTTTCAACCAGGTAACTCAACGGCTCTATTGACAACCCTCCAGAAGAGCTGATTACGATTTCGACAAACCAACTTAACTCATAATGGTTCAAATTCCGTTATAATATCGAGAAATTGCCATGTATTAGGTTCGAAATAGCTAAAGGGTTGTTAGCAGGGTCAACAAATGCCAGTACTTTCCCAACTCATTCGGTTCCAGTCACGGTTCTAACCAAACTTGGGCAAAATATTGCTATTGTGCCAGAGAATTCACTTTTGCTGGCATTCTAACGCCTTGGAATAATTTCCTAAACAACTTTTCAACTACAAAAAATAGTACTAGTCATCTCAGTCGTTTGACTGCTCTAAATGTTATAATAAAATCTACATCTAGCTCTCGCTCTTGGATTCAATCCAGAGAGTAAAATCAGCATTCAAGTATGACAGACCACTTGCTTTAGTATTAAATTTTGACATTACTTGAATGTGAATTTGAAATGAATACGCACGTTATGATTAATGAAGAGGAAGTTTCAACGGCAGAAATTGCACTAAAAAGCTCATAAATGCACACAAATGAAAATTTTGAAAGTAAACATTACGCAAAAGCTAAATTGCAAGTAAGACAAGACAAATGAGAAACTCTCAAATTGGATTCCAAATTTTCAAGTTAGACTTCCAGTTTAAAACGCCATTTAGAACTCAAACTCATCAAACCATACTACTCCACTTTTCCAAAGAAATACTCTGAGAATTTGCATGTTAATACTTATATTTGAACGAAATGGCAACAATTAAACTTTCCAAAGATAATTTGATGACAAATTAATATTTACGTACCGGGCCGCGAGAGCACATCGTTTGTGAAATTTGATGCTTTGGTTAACAAAGGGGTACGATTAACTTTTGCTTAAGAATTTATCTCTACCGCCACCGACAACAACACACTTCTGTCCAGAAGGGACGCTAAAATTTGACTGGAAACAAAATCTGAGCTTCCGGCGCACTTTTACTTTTAACACAAAATTGTCTCCAGGAATTTTCAAACTTTTGGCTTCGCAGCGCTTGTGACCGCGTTCTTTGAACAAACTTTTCTTTTGTCGAATTTAATTTTGATAGTCCATTTCTTGTAAAAAAAAATAATAGCGACAAAGCAATGTTTGCGAAAATAATATTTTGACTCAGCTCAACTGTTGATGAAGAAGTTGTTTGAATTCACAAAGATGACTGAAGACTGAATCATCAGCCAACCAGTCAGTCCATGGTCTAGCTTGAAAGTCTACGAGATTAGATTGAGTGGAAGGAAAATTATCTCAAGGCTTACTGGTAAAAAAAATTATGCTGACCATAAATAAAATTAGCCCCCACATCCATTAAAGTAAACAAAACAAAAAGCTAGCTAGCCTATAGCCCAGTTCACGCTAATTATTTTGAGAATGAGTCAATGCTTCAATCTTGTCTGCCTAACTGAAAACTTTGTTATGGAATTTCTTCATGTTAAACAAAAACAATTTATTTGCTAGCAAAGAAAACCGTACTCGAGTAAGATTCAATTTCAATATCGACAGTCAAGTTTCAAGTCGACGAACGGAATGAAAGGGTTGGCCAATTAGTAGAGGTACTCAAATCCTTTCATCTTTCTCTCACAAAGGGCTGAGTCGTCGAAATTCGGAATCTACCCTTTGAGCCTTTCCCAATGAATGGGACAATGGGAGTGGGTTAGTTGGTTTGGTGGTATCGACAAGAAAGAATGTCGAAATTCTCTCTGGTTAATATCGACTATTATTGTGGTAGAAATGAATAGGCTGATAGATGTACCAATAAGTCTTATTGCAATACTAGACCAAATAATTTTCAAGACTTTTAGTGTCCATCCAATGAATTGAAAAAATTATTTGAAGAGATAAATGTCTGGTGGTCGAGATTCTACCATGGGATACAAAATAATAAAGGGTTTGAAACTTTACTACAAAGGTTCAGTCTCTGAACTGCAGTGCTCGGAATTGGACTTCTTTTAAATGTCTATTATTTCTGGTTAATTTATTCTTGATAGTTATTCTATTCCCGAAGTTCGGATTTGATAGAAGCGCTCGATCACTCAAGCTTTAGAATTTGAACACTGCAAATACAATTCAAACTTAAAACGTGCTAGCTTTGCAAGCTATAAAGCTTGCTGTTGAGCTCAAGCAGCTCAAGCTCAACAAAATCTTTTCGCGATCATAATCGTAATTCGCAAATGCAACTGCAATTCCCGGTACTACGAATTTATAATGCTTTGGGCTGAGCTCACCAATTTTGTTTCGCGCTGCAAAATTGCAACCCCTAGACCGTTTCAGTTTTAGTGTTAGTCAAGCAAATTCAGCAGATTCTTTTAAAAAATGTCTGAATTCAAAGTTTTGCTAAAAGTCCTTACCAATTGGCGAGTAATTCTTTTCGGACTTTTTTCCATTTCCAATGTTTTGTTGTCCACCAATTACTTTCTGTCTCACTCACTCCCGTTTGTTTTTCATACACCTAATTTACTGTGACTGATTGATTCGCTCTATTGTTTTTATTTCATTAGCTGAATTAGCTCACACTTTTCAACTTTAACGTGGGCCAGGCAAGCCTATGATTGTTTTACCCCGTTGAGTCTTTATAACAAAAGTAAACAAATCATAATTAATTTTTCCTATAATTTGCCCACACTTTCTTTGCTCTCTGGCTGACTATTACTGGACTGACCACGCTTTCGATTTCAATCGTTGAGGTAGTTCTAGGGCATCGGGGTTTCTAATTTTTTTTTTGTGTATTATGTATTGTGGTCCAATTTTATCATTATTTCCCACCGACCGTTTGTAGACTATTTTTTAACGAACACCCGCAAAACTCTCGTGCAGTGCAGTCAGTCGTCTAAAGTCTGATAGTACACAAAATATATATGAATTTGTGTATTGCTGAGTGCTGCTGAGTTGGGAAAAAAGAACGCGGAGAGGCTCTCCTTACAGCAGCCCAACATGCAACATTTGATTGGGAAAAAGAATGCGTTCAAGGTAGACTTTGCAAGGCGTTCCTAGACTCATCAGCACAGGAGGGGAATCCCAAGCTAATATTTAACCCTTTCTTCTAAACCCTATTGTAAACGCGTCAGGATGACCCAACTCTGAACAGCTTGTCTGCAAACAACGAGCTGTAGCACGCATTACCCCAGAGGGGGAATGCCATCTGTAGGGCAGGATAATGGTTGGCTGTGCTAACTTCTGCTTCTTATCTGCGAATTGCATGGTACAAGCGTACAACCGATGTCGCGGTCTCAACTAGGAATGGAAATGGAATGCTACAGCTGCGAATGCGATAAAAATGTTTCCTTCCGCAATTTCTGACTTTTTGCCCAAGTGCTAAGTGGTTTTTTTGAAGTTGGTTATGTACGTTAATTTAGCTGACGCTTAGAAAGTAATCAGGGTAAACAGTTTTATGCTACGGCTATGTATTGTGAGAACCTTATGAGTTTTTGATAGAAAGTAGAATAACCTGACTGAAGATTTTTGTAATAATTTAAGGCAAGCGTTGCGAAATTCGAGCATTGAAATGTAACAATCTCTAAGTCTGTCCGGCTATTCAATCTTTACAAAATTCCTTGAGTATATGAAATTTAATTAGAAACGCATGTATTCGTAGCATGGGAAAACCAGAATTATCTGCAAACTTTTCTTGCTGGATCTAGACGTACATATTTCAGACATTCTCGCCTCACTTTGACCAGAAAACATAAATAGCATAATGAATTGTGTGACTCCACTGCACTGAATAATTAATTTATTCCTTAAGTCGCGTCGCGAATAAATAATCACGAAACATTATTAATGCATATGGATCTATGAGTCAGATTAATAGTCTTCGTGGAAAAATTGGAATTTGGCAGGCATGAATGACGAATGCGAACGGTAGCGAACTGAATGGTGCCTAAGAGTAAGAGTAAACGGAACAATTTTGTTTATAGTGATTCGTAAATTTGCAGTAAGCAAGATTGAGCCCGAACTTTTTTGTTATTTGTGTTTCCGATTTGGTTGGCATTGTATTGGCATGAGTAGTCACAGTCACAGTCACAATTCTCACAATCACGACGTGAGATAAAATTAATATTTCGATCTGATCAGTGGTCGGTGATAATTTTTCCTAATCAATTCTTGAATGAAATTAAACTAGAATAGAATGTTTTGCTCAATTGAATTGGGTCATGGTAAGCATTCATACCAAATAACTAATTAATTCAGGTGCATTCGACATTTATAGCGTTATAGAACCGAACTAAACGGGACTAAATGATTTATCGCCCGAACTGAATAAATCGCTTACATTTTCCACATTTATTTGTCATGTTTCGTTCAGTTCTCTAAGAATTATTCCCGGCATTTGAAAAATATCAAAATTTAGCACAGAAGTTCTCAGACAATACGTTTAAATATTTAGTATTAAAATAAAGAACTCATAGCTTAGTTGCAAAACATTGACCTTTTGCACCCATGGCCTCTCGGAAAGCACATGTCGAAATTGAGCCGGAACTTTGCAACAAAAATCAAAAATACTTTGTGCACATGACCAACCATTTCCTTTTGTACTAAATGCTAGTTGAATAAATCAGAATCAATTGAACAGTTTTATTTTTTTTCTCAACACACAATTGATGGCCACGAGGATGTTTTGTTGACGGTCAAATTAATTCTATCATTTCATCCCTACAAGACCGTGAATTTATTTTCTCACCAGTCCAAATTTACAATTTTTCCAGTACAAATACAAAACATCCACGAACAAATGTCAATGCTGACAATGAGTTTTAATTCTTCTAATGCGTCCTTAAAATCCCATTCGAATCTAATTAGCAACAAAACTTAGAGTAAATGGTTGGACCTAGAGCGCGAGCGTAGTGAAGGTGTCAAATAAAATTAAGGCTTCTTTGGTTTGGTTGCAGTTGGAGCTTTGATGGAGGTATATTTTACAGTACTGTAAAGGCCATATATTCAGTCATTCAGCTATCGTAACAACAATAACAATGATTGTCGGAGCGGACAAGTGAGCTGCAAGTGTTCGTCACATAATCTCGTCAATTTCAGCAACTAACGAGACGATATCGATTGTTGTTATCAGTTTGGTTTTGGCTGTGGACACACATGGTGGGCAGGGCAGAGCCCGAACTGCTTATCAATTTTCGTCGGGCATAATTCGGACTTTTGGACGGAGCGCTCAGGTGTTATCATTATAATATTTCCAATTATTTTTATGATGAGCTTCACACCGAAATTAAAACTAGTCAGGAAGTCCAAGTCAGTAATGCAACTGAAAAAAATTATAAAAACAAAATTACAGCTAAAAAAGGTTTAAACGTGATGAAAGCGTAAGAGAGCACGGGACGCGCGGGATAAGGGCATGAGTAGTGAGTTCTCCGGAGGAGTGCAAAAAGCTCTCGTCGTGGTCGTATATCTATCATATTCGCAGTTTGCACAAATCATAAATTTTGCGATAAACAAGTTTTGATTCACCTCTTGAATTTTCGTGGAGCCACTCGCAAAGCTCCAGTCTCAATCCATGCTTCGTCGAATCATGTACATTTTCCCATGCACTCAATAAAAATCATTCAAAATATTGTAAATGCAATCAGAGACTAATTAATGTTTGGATTGTTATTTAGTTAGTGTAGCATTTGAAATCTCTGGAGAAAAGCAATCCATATCGGCTACCTTTTCATTGAATTATTGCAGAGTTTGCATTCAAGAAGCTCCATGGATTGCTTTTTTTTGTTGGAAATACGAGAATACTTTTTTACAATGTAAAATTGGAAAATCTTGAAGAATTGTGCTGCGGCCATCTGATAGGGTCCAAAAAATTGGAGTCAAATGAAGGTGTGAACTGATCATCGGAGTCTGCTGTAATTTTGCAAGTGTTTTTCGTTCAAATTTTGTGAGCTGTGTTGTGACAATTTTATATGAACCTGTGGTCGTGGTCATTTTGTCCGTGAATTTGACGAGTTGAGTGAGTGAGAATTTTTGGACATGAAGTCAAGTCAACATTCGAGTAGTGCACAACTTCCGTTGGACCATAGTTTATACTACGATAACTATGCTTACGCCACATCTATGCCGAATATTCCAAGTCAAACTCAAAATGAGAGTTCATATTCAGTAAGTAAAATTATGATTGCAAATATTTTTAGCTTTTCATGTTTTTCTATGCAATTGGATTCGAATGCAATATTTTGAATTGAATTCGCAAAACCTGTGCATGTGCAGTGCAATACCACAAAGCCTTGTGCAGTCGAAGCCGAATTCTTATATATGGAAACTCTTCTGGAAATTGCAATACGTCACATTCATATTTTTAGAGTGCCAGCGCTATGCGCTAGTCCTTTAGTGTTCAAAATGATAACTTTAATCTAAATTTGGTTCACGTGAAATCGATTGAAAAACCGCCCGTGAAGTGTGCAGTGGAGTCATAGTCATAGTCCCATGTCTATTATGATTGATTTCAATTCAAAAATATTTTTGGATTTGGGATAAAATTTTAAGACTTTTTCTTGACTTCTAGATTTTGCCCATATTTCACATCAATTTTTGGATTTGCAAGGTGTTCTTCCATTGTTACATAACTGGATAAGTTGCTTTCAGTCCATGCTTTTAGTTATTTTTTGGATCTAGCAGAACATTTTTGCAAGATGTAATCAAGGGACCGAGCGTGAACAAAAGTGCTAACTTGTTAACCTTGAGAAAAATTGCAAAAAATATTTAAAGAGTGCAGATGTACAGATCATTAAGAATTTGTCTGCATTCTGCCAAATCGAATTAGGAATCGGAAAAGCCAGAGCAAAAGAAAAAATTATAAATTTTTGTTCCCATTTAATCTTGCTGCACGGGCACCTTACACTGCACTGCTTTTCGCTGACGCTCATAAAATTCTACTACTTCCTGCGAAAACAATCACTAATTTTTTTGTGCAGCAATATTCTTCAAACGACCACATTAGAAATCATATTTCGAAACATCTGTCAATAATTGCCACTAGTGTTGGGTTGGCGAATTTATGCCGCATCTTATCGTTGCTGAAAAGCAGAAATGCTTCGATTTTAATTTGAGCTTCGTGCGTGTCCACGCATAATTTCTTAAAATAATGAATTTTTAATACCTCTGACGAGGGACACTTTTTCGGTGCTTAGAGCATCCAGAGCCGACATTTTTTTTTGAAAATTCAAAAATCTTCTGATAAAAAATTACTAAAACTCATCTTTCAAAATCGCAACAGTGTTTTGCACTGAAATTTTTTAACTAATTTAACATTTTAGCACCTTGGGGTGTTCAAGAAATATGTCACATTTATGTTGGCTCTAGTAGATGCAGTAAGCACCAGAAATGTGTCCCTCGTAAGTCATATGAATGTTTGGGGTCTCATTTTTTAGTATGAATTAGAATTTAACTTTGGTTATTAAAAATTAATATTTCTGTCTCGAAATGAAATTTGCCTTCTGGTTCTTCAAATAAAGATGTTCATTTTAAGTACGAGCTCGAAATAGAAATTCATTGCTAAATTACAAATTAGTTTTTTTCTCTAACTCAAATCGTACTAGCTCCAGCTTTGTTAGCGGAGTTAGCGGACAAATGTTTCAAAAAGTGACGATACTTGACGCGTGTGTTATCGACAATCAGGTGCCGATTTCTCACGTTTCGTTCGGTGATGATATCGATGTGTCGATTGCACCTTTTTTGTGACAGTTTGAACTCGGATAACCTTGTGTTCGCTCGTATCGTATAGTGGTATAATCAGTTCTAAAAACAAATACGTCGACGAGTCAAGGTGGCAAATGGGAACGGAGTGGAGTTGATAAATGAAATGACAGTGAGGAAGAAATTAGTAGTGAAGAGCTACCCTTGACATCAAAATTATACAAACACAATAGCGAAAATACAAGCAGTTAGCAAAGCAACTCAAAGTTCTGTTCAATTCACACTTTTCACACTTCTATATTTCAGTAGCCTTCGATTTTATGGTATTTTATTTTTAAGTTCAAATTCCAAAGGAGCGATCTCGCAAATAATCCGTCGTCCAGTCCAAACCCAAAGTCTAAAAAAATGATCAGCAGCAGGACAAACATTTGCAAAAGAAAAAATGAAATGATCAACTTGACAAATTTTGCAAAAATATTCTGGAATATGGCATCAATTATTTGCAAAATCTGTATTGTAATGCAAACTTAAAATGATAAGGAATATATCGATTGAATTTAGTCGAAATTTTTCAACAACCGAATGAAATACAACTGACAATAATTGTTAGTTTATAATACTAATAATTATTATTCGTTGAAGTAAAAATAAGTCAAGATTTCTCTAAACCTGCTACAGCACAGAACAGTACAATTTTTAATCTAACGATGAAGTCCTTGCCCGTATTCTTGCAAAATAGTAATGTTTAATTGTTTTTGCCGATCGTGAGAGCGGGGACGCACAGAATTTGATTAAAGGAACAAAAAAGTTTGCAAAAATCTTAAAAGAATAAAAAAAGCTTGCAAAATACTTCCCTGGCCTTCCCAGCCCATTTGGGGCAATGTCCATTGCCTAAGTCGCTTTGTTGTTCGCACGTCAGAATTGAACGGAATTCAAAAATAACAATGTTTCACAAAAATTGACATAAAAAGTTTCTGCAAATATCTCATTAATTAACTAAAAAAAAGTCAATCAAAATCCCCAACCCAAACATCTGTGAAAAATATTTAGTTTTCTATTTGAAATACTCGTTCTTGTTGTAAGTGTGACTACTAGTTTAGTTAGGACAAAATTATTTTTTGCCGGCCCCGTGCCCCTTGGCCTCGGCCTATGGCCAAAATTCTAGCTTCAAGTCCCAAATCCCAACTTCTTTCACTTCCAAACAAAGTAAAAAAACTGAAATCAATTAAAATTAAATCAGTGCAGTTAAAGTGCAAATAATGCAAATTGGAGAACACACAACTGGGCAGGGCATGGTACATACATAAAATTTCAAGATATAAACAAAAATACAAGTTATGAACTTATGATTTACCTATAATGACTGACTGAACTTTCATAAGAATTAAATGTGAATGTGAAATTTATAATTATTTGCTTAGCCAAGTCAATTAAATTGGCAAAGACAATTAAGGACGGAAGGGACGTTTTGATTGATTCAAATTAAATATCTAAATGTGAAATCCATACCATGACCATGGCCATGATGCATTTTCTTACTTTACAATAATCATTCCATAAATTTGAGTGAAATTTTTATAAAATTGAAATTATTATATTATGATTGATGATGTGGTACACTTATAGAGAAGACTCACAACTTTTAAACGTAGCAGCAGACAAAGTACGTTTTTTTTGTCCTTTGATCGTCTGACTTTGACCCCCCCACCACTCCTACATTTTGCAATTTTCAATTTCTAAATGTATTTAATTTTGCCAGGAATATTTTAAACGCGAAGGTAAAGATTTGTGTGCGTTCAATTTACTGTCAACTGCTGTATATCAGTACGCACGGCAAAAGGTTTAAAATTTTAAAATTTCATTGGATTTGAAAATAAAGTTCTTGTTCATTCTTAAAGTTCAACTACAATACTGAACAAGTTACATTTTTATCCGCGAGATCTTCTAGTCTTTATTCAATTTCAATTTGAATGTAAAATTTGTCAACCTGCAATATTTCCATTCAGTCTGTTTTTAATCTGTTTTTAATCCGCTTAACCCTGACAAACCACGTAGCATACATAATCCAGAATAATTCTTTGACTTGATCAAGATCTTTTTTTTTGTATTTGTCTTCTTTGACAAGAGTAGACGCAGATCATTTTTGAGATGACATTTTTCTGGTTTCTTCTGACTATGTTTGCCATGCTCTTTGTATTTCGACAAGGCTTGGAAGACGAGGAAGGAATTTGAGCACAAAAAACTACTCTTGTTCTTCAATCCGTACTGATTAATATTAATAGTTTAGTAATTTCTACAGCAAAGGCAGTGTGTGTGATACGTCCAAAAATACACATGACTTGACTGATTTGGACTTTTGGTCCAGTAATGTATTCTAAACTTTGCCAAAAAGTCTTCTTCCATCGTTCCATCTTCGTCTTCTGCTCCAAATCTCCAATCTATCTTTCTTTAAAAAAATACACAAAATTCATCTAAAGTGAAGTTTAAGGTATTTAAGAAGTGAAATTGGTTGAGTTTACCTTGAGGAAAAATTACAAATAGTGTGTGATTGGATCTGATTCTGAATCTCTCAAATGGGCCACTATGAAAATCACAATGATGAAGGAGATAATGAGGTCTGTCTGCGAGATTTGATTTGACTCAACAATTCAAAAATATTTTAATTACTTTTACTTTATCACAGTTCATTTAAAAACTACAATTTTTTGTCGATAAGTTTCTCTTTCTCTACACTTCATGTGTTTTGTACTTTTATTTATTTGTCGATTTCTTTTTCATTGTCATCACTCGGTACGGTATGTCTGCTAAATACTAATTAATGTAACTAAAATTCAAATATGAATCAGCTTTTAATCAACTTGGGTGCTGCTGGTGCTCGTGGTCTCGCTGTCGCCGTACTTCTTCACACTTTAACCTTCTTAATAACTGCACTTGCCTCACAGTCTAATTTCTAAAAGCAAATCTTTAAAAAAACACAAATAAAAAACTATGGAATGGTTACCTCCACCTCTGAGATACTATAACGGGGTAAGTTCCAGCACGTGGGTCGTACCTACTAATGTATTACCCGGATTTTGCTTCAATTAATTGTAGTGGTCAAATGTGGTTCAATTGGGTAGACCTTTGTGGTAGAGCTTACAAGCTTGCTTAATTAGTATATGCTGTACGCACCTTCAACAGCTTTGAAATTGAGTTAGGTTAGAGTCTAAACAAGCTTTAGGGACCAATTTAAAAATGTAATTTGATAAGAAAAAATTCAATTCATATCGTGTGTCATAGCTCGCGATAAGTAAGAATTCATGTTTGCAAATATTTGCACTTGATCGGTTTCTAATTTGTGTGGTCTCTTCAGCAATTGTGCAAACAGTTGAATAGGAATTTGAATGTTTTTGCATAGTCTCGTCTCGTCCCTTGTGTAAATTCGAATCACAAACTTATTGTTAGCTGGTGCGCTCGAGAGCAAAAACAATTCGGCAAATTCGACAATTTTTCCGGTTTATATTTTCGAAATGAACCAATTTGTTTAGCGGCAGCTGCCGCTTCATTGATATTCGATCTATCCAGGAAATCGGAAAGAGTTTGATGTTGGATAGCTAGTCTAGTCAAAATGACAATTTTAACAGTGAGTATGAGTATTTGAGCCAAAAACAATGCAAATGCACTCAATTACACATTTGAGATTTAATCGGTTGTTTGGATTTCCTTGAAGTTCTCGAATTTAAGTTCAAAGATTTCATGATTTTCATTCACAGATTTGGATTGAATAAATTTTTGAGTGTGCTAATGCTAAGGATGCCATCAAATCGAGAATAGACACAAATTGACATTCTTTTGATATTTTCAGTACACCATGGGGGGTGATGGAGCATCTTCAGCGGCAACTCTGTTATCTTGGAGAAAATTACATCTTAGCCGAGCCAAGTTGAAGGCCATCAACAAAACGTCAGCCCTTATGTCTGGGTTTGCCATGGTTAGTAGTAGTGACCAATTAAAAAATTATCATTTTAAATATGCTAAATTTATTTTGTATTTTACGACTGTGTTAGGTTTTGCTTGCTGAGAATCCCATTTTATTTTGATTGATTGACTATTTCAGGTGGCGATGGTTGAGATGCAGTTGAACGAAGACACAAAAG
>JAQGCM010000078.1:0-41659 GCA_034699705.1 Hymenaphorura dentifera
CAAAACTGGGCAAACTTGATAGGATCCATTCATGAACTAGGGCAGCTTCTTTAGGTCTTCGACGAGCTTTCTCAAACACCTGGAAAGTTATGAACATTGCTGAAATGCGAAAGCAATCACAGGCAAGACAAAATTGAGCTGAATCTGTTCACCTGAGCTAGGCTGGGTGAAAGCAGTTCCGGGGAGGTCTGGTGTGGCGAAATGAATTCAGCAATTACTCGATTCAATATTTCTGACGGTGGCAAGAAATCAATCACAATTAGCGGCAGTACTCTGGATGCCACTTGACGATTAAAGGTTTGGGGAGATTTCAACCTAAAAATTAAAATAAAAACATTTGTAAGTACACTCTTACTTAACATTCATAACTGTAACTATAACTTCATTACATTTGGAACAAAACTTCAGATCTTTCTGCCATTTGCATCAAAACTTCCGGCTCCGGATCATCAACTCGATAAAACTCTGAGAAATCTGGAATTTTTTAAAAACGTGTTCAAATCCCCTTGCACCATAGATATACAGACAATTGCCGATGTAATCGTACCACAGTAGAATATAGTGAGAAACAATTTCATGCTTTCAAAGAATACTGAACGATTTGGCGTTCGAAGAGATTCTAAGGCCACTTTAGTAATTCTACGCTTTACTTCAGGCTTGAGTCCTCCAATTTCCACCCTGATTTTAAGGCTCTGAAATTGAGCAAATATTGAAAATACAATTCTCCAACCGGAAACAGATATTAAAAAATATGAAAATACGTACAATTTGAACTTGGATATGAGCAGGAATAACTTACTTCAAAAACAAGAAGTCGGACGGATACATAGACTTTGTTCAGAAAATTCAAGACGGTGAGAATGTTGCCAAGTATTTCTTCCTCAAAATTTGGACAACCAATCATGTCGACTGGAGCATACAACCAAATGAACAGTAGGAGTTTCCAAACAGAGTAAGTTCGACTTTCAGAGGCATTTAGGCTAAAAGTACAGAGGATTGGTAACGCCAAACCGATATAAATTTGTGCAAGACAGAATATAGTAGTACCTCTCAGACAGTTGTGAATTCTTGAGAACAAAGGGTGCAACTAAATTTAAGATGAGGAGGGAGTCTGGATTACTTTGTAAAAACGCAAGTGCGCCTTTGAGAGCAGCGTTAGACACATTGATGCACGGACTCGTCAAGGCACTTTCTAGTGTTTGAGCCAAGAATATATTCGCTTCTGGTTCCTAAATATAGTGCAATCAATTGTTTAAGGTTCTGAGCACACGAACAGAAAATTTAAAAAGTTAAAACTTACCCAGAGAATTTTTGATGCGGAATAGAAGATGCCATGAATTAAATGTGGCCAAATAATTTCGTCCTCCTTCTCAAAGCTTCTGAGAACTTCTGACAGCGTCTCGTGCATCCAAGCGTAGTTCGCGATGTCCTCAAAGTACTCAGAAATGTTGACAATACTTTGCACGACTTCACTCATCAAAAATAGAGGCATTTTTGTCTACAATCAAAATATTCGTAAAGTCAACGGTTCGATAAATAGTATTCTATGTTTCCCAACCTGGGGGTTCTGTAGCCATTGTGTGAAAAGGTCAATCAAAAATCGCATGCATGAATTAACATCGATTTTCAGCGTATTGTGTAGGTTCTTCGTACATTTTAAAATCCTACAAACAAACAAAAGGCACAC
Organism: Hymenaphorura dentifera; assembly: GCA_034699705.1. NCBI lineage: Eukaryota > Metazoa > Arthropoda > Collembola > Poduromorpha > Onychiuridae > Hymenaphorura > Hymenaphorura dentifera. The sequence continues at coordinate 1,688 of JAQGCM010000078.1, forward strand.
ATTTTTAATTTTTATTAGAGAACTCAGGTAATTCGATCAAGTGCAGTTGCTTACAGTGAGGGCATGTTCAATTTGGAACATAATTCTGGTTCCAGATCTTTGAGTGCTAAATTAACTTGAGCAAGACCGTTCACTCTAAATAAATTCAGAGAAAAGACACGTAGTTAGTACAAGCAAACGAGCATGTTTGGATAAAGATATTACAAACTCACATTTTCCTCTCGTTCGTGTCCGGAATATATTGTATTTTGACAGACTCTTCCAGCATCATTGTGAGTGCTCTTAGCCCAACGCTAATCACCTAAACCAGTAAACAAAATATCCAAATCATTTTCGTTCAGAAAACCCAATCCAGACTTAGAATCTAAACTCAGAGTTGCTTGATGGTCTAGGGCTAACAACTTAACGAAATCAACTTGATGACTTACGTGAAGCTGAAAGTTTTCATCACCATAGAAGTTTATCACAGATAAAAAGGTCATCCAATTTTCTTCAAACTGGATTTTACTCGCAACTCCGAAAAATTTCAGTCTAATCGATAAAGAAATAACACATAAGAACAATTCGCTCGCTACTGGTTAGCTTCATGGAAAGGGTGACAAATACTTACTTGAAAATATATTTCATTAGTAAATCCTTCTCATTTTGAAGTATTTCTAATGGAATGTGTTGAATTGGTGGGAATATCTGTGACGCAGTAATTGACTGTGGTTTCCACCCCAAGTGAGAAATAAGAATCCACCCATTTACGAGCTCACATCTTGCAAGCCCAGCCACAACATTTCTGCAAAAAACATTTGTTAGCAAGCAGAACAACGACAATACGCACAAATTTTTAAGCGGTCTTACTGGAATGCGTTGAAAAGTTGAGATTCCATTGATATTCTTCCTATTTTAACTTGGTGCACAAAGTCTACCATATAATGGAATTCCCTCAAAATTTGAACGCAACCTTCGTTCATGCTGGACCAAACCTCGTCTAGAAAATGAAAGGTTCGAGTTATACAAACACAATTTCAAAGGCAACTTGCTACGTACGAAAATATGTGCAACTACCTGCTTGACTGCAAACAAAATTTATGCTATATCTTTCAACTAAAGTACGAAGAATAGCCCCGCAAGACACAATGCAAGCAAACATTTGGGAAGGATGGTCCCGGACGTTGAAAAAGTGAAGAAAACTTGAATCGAATAGGGCAGTCGCTGCAAACTTCAAAAAGTCAAGTAGAGTATGAAGAGGAACGTCGTCCGTCGATGGCTTTTCTTTTATTTTAAAATTAGCTCTCATAAACTGAAGAAAAAAAATAAATTGTTAGTTGCAGAACGTGTACTAATGTGTCGTAATGAACTTATCAAACTTCATTGAATAGTCTTACCTGAAACGAAAATGTAAAAATAGTGGTCGGAATAAAATTATTGGAGAGGACCCTCTCAGTTAATGACTCATTGTCTATCACAGATTTCTTGAGCTTCAAAAGTTCAGTTAGAGCAGCCCACATCGGTGGGAATTTGGAGGCAAAATCTACAGCTAGAATTGAGTCGTCGAATTCCTCTTGTGTGGTAGTCTGAAAATTAGCAGGTACCGTTGTTAAAGTCTGCAAGCTGACAGATTCACAAAAAGTAACTAGTAAAAATTATGTAAACTAACCAGTAAATGTTCAGGAACACTGTTTTCCCAACAATCCAGAGTCTCTAAGATAAAATCAAATGCAGCTACACCTAATGGGCAAGTCTCCATTAAACCTGATCGCTTTTCCGTAGTTAGTAAACTAATCACATCTTCTTTCGGCAGATTTCCCTACAATCATATAACCATAACATTAGCCAGCATAATATGCTGGCTATACCCAGGTATACATATTATGTATACCTGGGTATATCGGATCGAAAATGCATAAAAACAATCTTTCACTTACCATAAGAACGAGGTTATGTACATGGTTAAACACATATTGCAGCAGGGCCTCGTTGAAGAGAGGTTGTCCAAAAACTTTCAAGATGACCGAATAACTGAAATTGGAGAGCATTGACGCCAAAGCAGAGCCCTCCAAGGAATTAATCTCGGCGCAGCACCTAAGATGAACGAGTAGATAGTCATTGAGCTTTAATGAATATCTCCTAACTATCCCAAATGTGCGAACTCATACCATGAAAGAATTGGGATTTCTCCCAAGCCGTTCCAATCATTGCACGATTCGAGTGATATTGAAGCCGCATCATGACCAATGAGAAACTTTTTCATGCAGGAAACAAGTCTCGGATATCTGAATTGATATAAAGAGTGAGAATATAATGACAATGAAAAACTAAAATGCTACATTCTAGTAATAATGTTTTCGAGTGTTTTAATTCATACCTTAGACAATTTGCTGGTTCCGACGAAAAATCTTGAATAATTTCAATATCACTGAAAGGAAATGACGGCTTCTGCACAGATAACTGTGTGAAAATGAAGCAGGCAAACTGACTCACTTCAAAAGATGTATAGGTTACTTGGCTGCAACTATTTATAATGTTCAGACACAGCAGGCTGGTTTCACAAATAAATTCGCCGTGTATAACTTGTAAAATTCGAATCATTCGTGGCACCAATGATGGCTGAAAGTTGAAATGAAAACAGCTTTATCTTTAGCCCTATTAATACAGAAATAATGTATTTGCTGTTAATTTTTACATCACAATGCGACGTGGAAATATCGATAAGTTTTTGCATAAGGTTGCAACGAGATGAATGACTAAGTCCTTCCAAGAAAATTGAAAAGTCGGAGGACCACGGCTGTCGAATAATTTGTTCAGCATAATTTTCTAGCAACCATTCCTGAAGTCTTATTTTAGAAGATTTAACCTGCAGACGGATAAATTGGAATGAAATCAAAAGTTGAACCCAAGAAAAGTAGTCATAATCAGTCGTACCGACTCCTGTATGAATGCAGTAACAAAGGATGATGTCATTTCGAAGGTCACACGATTTGAAAGCCAAGACTCCATAACTTCGCTCCAGACTTCCTCAAACGGATAGTGGGTTGAAATTAGAAACTCGGTGAAACAAACCCTCAAGGCTGGATACGTCATACTAAGCTTAACAACAATACGGGCAATTCGTATGAAGTCTGCTTTGAGGTCAACAGCAAGAAGTTCGGTCAAAGTTTGCTGTGCAATTGCTGAAAAAAAATAGAAGAACACGTTTGTGAAATTAAGAAAAGCACACTCCCCAAATTATAAAACTCACATTTCCGAAGGAAAGAAGTCAAGTATTGAACGAACACAACGACTTGTTCAGCACATATCTTTGCACTACAGTCTGAAGAGCGGATAGTGACAGCAGAAAAATCTGTGACAAGCTTGTACAACAGTTCAACTATCAAACTACAGAAAAAAATATATAAAAATTATTAAAAGGAGATGTATGATGAAGACTATCTGTATAAAGATGTATTTATAATTTCCACATAAGCAACTCACACTCCAGGTAGTCCACCTCCTTCATTCCAGTGTAAGGATTTGATAACAACCAGCCAAAACGTGTTGGCTACGACAACCCATTTGAGAAAATTGCTGGCACCGTCCACCTGCGTTCGTCAACAATCAAGTATTTGTAATATAGTTGATTAAGTGTTCTATAATTGGAGGTGTAATTGTGTAATACCCGCATTTTCGTAGTGTGCTCCAACAAAGCAATCAACGTGTCAGAAGAAGGGAGAGCTGATGGGCTCACTGAATACAACAGAAGGATTAGAGACCGGAATTGCCTTGCATCATAAATTACAAGATCTCCATTTTCAAGAGCATGAAGTAATTGAGTTGTGATTATTGCAGATTCTTCTTTCCACTTCAAATCGTTAGTAGCCTTTCTCCCCTGAACGAAGACTAGAAGCATAGGGAGTGACTGGAATGGAATTATACAATTTATGATTTGAATAACCAATATGTACAACCTTGTTCAATCTGTCCACAATATCATAATACATAACATAGCTTTATTTCGCCAAAGAAAATCGTAAAGACTAACCTCAGGCACAGTACATTCTTTTATGAGAATCTGAAACAGAACTTCACGCTGCATTTCCACATCATTTTTTTCAGCGTCAGTAGCCCCATATGACACACGTTGGACAAAAAGGTCGTAGACTACAGGACGCAAGGCGGGAATACCTGTTATAAAAAATAGAATTCAATTTGATAAATTGGCAATCTCGGAAATACAGTCAACCATGGTATTAGAATATAACAATTTTTGTTGGCACAAATGGGAATTTTAGAGATATTACTTACTACTCAAGAATATGGCAAATACTTACAGTGGGTTACTGCGACTTGTCCAGAGGCAACCAGACCGTCACATAGATGAAGGAGCTTAGGAACGTCAATAAACTTTTTGGAGTGGTGTTGCTCATGAGATAATAGAGCTAAAAATTCAAACATCCGCTCAATCATGTTGCTAGGATTCCTGCACAAAGACAGTGGTTATGAATAAAGCTGCAAAAGTAGTTGAGTCTGAAATATTTAGTCACACAGAATAGTAAAACAACGTACCTGATGTATCCTTCTTCCAAAAAGCCAATTTGCTTTATTAGAAATCCTAAAAATATTTGGCTGGAGTCTACCAATGCATAATTTACATGTCCCTTGACCAGTTCTCCCAGAAGTCCAAGAACCTCTGCTTGTATTGTCACATCACTGCTTGTCGTGTACATCTGTATTACAAACGACATTATAAAAATTGCCTTCAGTGTAATAAGAAGTCGAATCACTTGTAGTAAATACCTTGAGCGCAGTGATTACAATGGGTTCAAACTGTCGAATGTAATTTCCTAAAGATGATTTCTCCGAGGAAGTTTTTATTGACTCAGTTCTCCTTGTTCGCATTAGCCTATGAAATAATATTTTTTTTTTTTTGAAATAATATTAACAGCTTAATTCATAAATACATGTACTTTTTCAAGAGAAACTGTTCGGGAAACTGATTGGCAATTTCGCATGGGAGGGGCGTTTAAAAACTGGCAGTCAGTTAACTTACTGTGTGTGATAGTTGTCCGCAAAATACTGCAATTTTTCAAGGGGATCCTTTGTGTTGAGGTATACAACGTCAGCCTCAGCACGAAAGTCTTCTTGGAGCGAAAATAAACATTTGAGCATCTGGAAAAGTGATTTTAAATTAAAACAAGAACCTAATGTTTGCACCAAATGTTGAGGGGTGTATTTACCTGTCGTATACAGTTCAAAGTCTGTGTTGGACACAGATAGAAAATCGATGAGGTCAATCCCAGCACCTCCTCAATGAGATCAGGCAAGCCAGAATAGTCAGATCTGAGGCACAGGCATACTTTTCCCAGTGTTCTCAAGGCCGAGATTAGGAGTGATTTGAATTTCATCGTTATGCCTTTATCGAGGTTGGACCTGTACATCTTCCACGACTGTTGTAGTGAGTCAGTAATTCTTTTTAAATGGATCGCGCAATTTGGCGACATCCCTTGGCTAAATGGCTGACTTTTCGACGTCGTTTTCTCCAGTTCATTTTCTGCATTCAGATAATCCCACAACACATGACATTGACGGTCGAGAATAAATTTTAGCTAGTGGGTATACCTTTTTTCTCAGTTTCCAATTTCATTGAGAATTTCCTGACTGGTGACACCATGGGAGAGTTGGATTGTTTTTTTACGTTTCCAGTTAAAGAGAAACCGTCTATAGTGGATTGGTACAGCCTCATGACGGTCAACGAATGGTTTAAGAGTTGCAATCCATACGTTGTCATCTGTGAACAATTCACATTCAATTAGATATGCCGTTTTGGATTTTGGCAGTAGAAAACGTGAATGAATTGGTACAAACGTTTGGCCCAATGCCCGAGAACGCATTACTGGGATTGTCATCAACTGGACTGTTCGGCTTCTGTTTCTCCGCCGCAATCATCCCCAAAAATAAGTTGCAACTCAAGGTCAAGACGCAGTTATGAACGAAGATGTCTGCAACGATAGGACTAGCACGGAGGAGGTCAACTGCCAGTACAAAAAGCATTGGAGCATTAGCTTTTGGTTGAATACCACAATTCCACGCATCAAGGAACTGTCGAGGGCTGAATTTCTCACTCAACGATGAGAGAACAGAGAAGTAGCCAGCCTAAATCAATAATGCAAGAATAACCATAAAGATTTGAATATCTTTCAGTTTATATAATTCAACACTTACAATGACGTATTTATTTTCAAGTTGAAAAGCCAGTGGAATTATCTCAGTCAACGTGGTTCCTAAATGTCGAGATAGATTTGATTTGGACGAATTACAGTGAGCACACAGATTATCGTTTTGACTCAAGGCGCATAAATCACACAATATTTCCTGACACCCCTGACTCCACTTGTCACTTTCAGCACACTGGGTTAAGAATCTGTAAAAGTCAATTAAACCAAATTTAAGGCCTGAATTAAATAATGCCATCCGATGGATTGAATTCAAACATCTGAAATCATTGATAATCTCACCAATTCACCGAAAACAAAAAACTGCCTACCTGACTAGTCCTGCTACTGCAGAAGACCTCACACGTATATCTTCTTCCGCAATAAACTCCATCAGTAGATTTCTTACTTGAGTTTGGTATTTGTTTCTATTCTCCGCAGCCTCCCATTCAATAGTAGAAACCAAATCTATGAGGTCAACCTGTTAACACAATCAAGTTCTTAAATCTCACAAATAGAACGACAGAAAACTAAATTACGTAACAAATTGCCCAAAATTACTTTAATCAACCAGTATGGGTTAGCCGCGCTGGCAAACAGTAAAGACATAATGTCCTCGACGATTAAAGTCCCAGCCTCGCTCCGCCACAAAGGCACTAGGCAATTTCTGACACCAGAAATTGCATATTTGATCCCAATATTAGAAGAATCTTTCAAGCCCTAGCAGACAAGCAAAATGTTATTAGATCTCGCCTTGAGCTATGCGGAAATGCGGAATTTTAGTTGACTTTTCAATTACTTGTTTTAGAATAGAAACTAGTTCGTTTGAGCTAATCGGGTATCCAACAAATGTGCCGTGCCTGCGTTGAAGAACAGACCGAATCAATGTTCCAATCAAAGCATAGACCGAACCACGAACGAGTGGGTCACTGTGTGATGCGTACAGGCAGACGTCTTGTACGGTTTGAAGATCGTCCGTTACTAGTTCATCTTTTGCGGCCGGCGATAGGAACATGTGAAATATTTCCGGACAAATGTCAAGCACTTGAGTAAGACAACTTATAGCCAGAACTTTCACACTCACACGAATCTCGCTATCGTGTTTTTCAAACCCTTTCCGACCTGCGAATTTAATAATTTAGGAGTCAGATTGTCTGTACACTTGGAGTACGTTATTATAATATTCCATCAAAGAGAAATTTCACCAGCTAGGAGAAAGTTGTATGACAGAAACCGAGCACAGTAATACAGTGGAACGTCCTTCTCGTACAGAGATCCTATCTGAAGCTCGGGAAATCTTTCTTCGGTCATTGTAGTGTCCGATTTTAGAAATTGGTCGTCGTCGGATGACTGGTGGAGCATTTCAGACCCACCACTATCTTCAGGCTCTAAGAAAATAGAAATAATTGCAGAATTCAACGAATTTGTCGCGTTTTGTTGTATTTGAGATATGTCTATATTTTTATATAAGAAGGAAACTCACCACTAGTGTTAGCAGTAAGAAAAATATCGGAGTTTCTCCGACTATTTGAAATTGATTCCTCAATATCAAAATCTTCTTTACTCTCGCTTGCACTTGAAGGCATTGCACTGCGGAACTTCGGCCACTCGGTTTCCCCCTCCAAAAGTAGATTTGCATGATCATCCAAAAAAGTAAGACTTGTTTGACCTGAACCCCATTAAAATACATAAACATCAATATTACAATGCCAATTAGTAATCTTGCTATTTTTGAAGTATAGACTAACTTGAGGATAACTGGGACTGAATCATTCGAGGTACCCATTTATCCACGTCCAAACTGTTTTGAATTCCGTTAGTACATGTAAACTTTTGGACTAGTTGATTCACTGGAGAAGTGAGCAATTGGTTTAGGGTTTCTAAACTGGTCGTGATCACGTTGTGATCGTCGTGGTTGCACAATATGAGACAAATCTCGTACACCTGTTTACAAATATGGCAGTATTAGAATTCTAATTAACTTTAGGTTACGCTAGCTTTTCAATTAATTTCATTTGCACAAAACGCTTACCTGAACTAAGCTTTTTACAATGTCATCCTGCTCGCTACAGGCACGGGAATTCAGAACGTCATAGAGGGGTGGAATGCAATGCCTGATGCACACAAGTGTTCCCAGAATAGTTGAGACATTTTTCTCCATCAAGTTTGGCATCAATAATTCTGGCAAGCAAACATTTAAAAATGATAATTTGTACAGCAAAAGTAAACCATGCTATGTTGAGAAGCTAAGATTACCAATGCACTCAAGCAAAAGTTTAGAGAGGAAGACATTTGGTTTCCGAGAATACCGACAAACATGGACTAGGATAAGGGCAGACGATCGTCTGACAGTTGCTGAGTTGGATTCCAAATTTCTCTTAAAATCCTTGCACAAAATCTAGAATATATACAAGAAATTCAAAGTCATCCAAGAATTCTATTGGACTTCTCTATTAAACCGACTTACCTTAACTTCATTATCATTTACAAAAGGCCCCAGGCTTGTAAATATTTCTAAGAAAGATGCTGCCAGGTTCTCGTACAACATTTCTTCCGTTCTCCTTGAAATTTGGGTAAGGCAGGGAAGCAAACTCATAACAAAAGCACGACATTTCTGAGGCCTAGAATATTCAGAAAACAGTAGTTGACAGGCAGTGTGATTTGTGATAACTGTTAGCTGATTTAATTCAAAAATAAAAATTCAAGTACATACCTAATCATGCAACTTAAATAGGCGAACAAGCTGAGGGCCACTCGTAGTGACCTGGGATTTTGATTCTTCTTTATTTCCTTGTAGATTTCTGTTTGAAATTTGTGCTGCAACTGATCCTTTAGTGCCTGCAAAACCAATTCTCAGTTATTTCTAATACAATCTGCTCACAATCACCTGGATTTTGATTATTTTGATATTGACCAGCACAACTTTTAAGCCAACCCGCGCTTCCGCAAAGCACTAATCATTCAATTATTTTGCTGGATTCATACCCTTATTAATCGGTTAAGACAATCTGCTGCAACAAGGCGAATGTCAGAATCCGTGTCGTTACACAGTTGAAACAGTACTTCCGTTACATTTTCTAAAAGCTGAATTTAAAGGGAGATATTATAATTTGCTCAAAATTATAAAAATTCAACAGATAAATACCTTGGGAAAATCTGGCAGAGCTTGGACGCTAGGCGTGCAAGCAGCATCAGTGACAGCCACACAATGACTTATCCGTTCTTTCTTCCTGTTTTGCAATAATTCATTCCATGCAAGTGCAACATAAAGTAAAAATTAAAAAATTGCATTAAAATATAAAATCTGCATGTCTGCAAAAATGGAAATTGAGGGTGTCCCAAATGTAGTGTTTCACTTTACATGTGTAACACTGTATGTAAAACGTCAAGAGGGACAACCGGTATTGTAATAATTACAATCATTATTGTAGGGATTTCATTATAGAACTTACTTAGTTTTGACGGCATCACCGGCAGCTACCACTGCAGAGGCTATAGACCCAGGGATACCAAGTTCAGCTGAACTCAACAATGGTAACTTGAGGACTTCTAGTGTTTTCAGTATCTTTTCCATTTCAATTGCTCTCAGATGTCAGAGTACAAAAATGTGAGTGGCGAAATTCTAATCACACAGCAACATCACTGATCACTCTTGTCTTCGCCTTCTTGACACTTGATTAGAGCGCTTCATTCCTCATTCGTCAGAATTCTCAGAGAGAAGTTTGAGCTATTCCTGCAAATAAAATAATCATAACGTTAAATAAGTAAAAATCATTCCTGATGAATATCATGAGTGTCTTAAAACTGCCTTAAATAATGTAAATACCTCGTCTTGCCCTGGTTTTGAATAATATTGAATAGACAAGCACGAAATATGACGACTAGTTAACTACAACCGAGCTATAAAATTGCATCTACGCCTACATCCCAGTACTGACTACTTGTATGTTTATAGAATTTGTGAATCATAAAATTGTAAATCTTACCGCATTTCAAAACTAAAAAATAAACAGCAAATCAGTCCGTCGTTCGTCACCAGTGGAATTGTTTGCAATAAATTCAATTTGCAGAGAGGCAAGCAAAGAGTTGAGAGTTGACAAGAAAGGTGTTGAAGCAACTGAAGATTGAGGGCTTAATTAGCTGAAAAGCCAATGCAAAATGTCAAGTTCAGTTCAAGTTATCGAGTTTATTTTGGTTTTTAAAACATTCGTAGACGCCCGCCTTTTCCTTGTGCGATTGGATCAGAACGGCAACACGTAAAGTGTCCACTGCGGCAACTGTGCATAATTTTACGGCACCTCGTCTGCTAGTGTCTCAGGGTCAGGGTCACCCCACTGATTCGATAGTTATTAGCAAGGAGAATTCACTTTTTTGCTAGGTGATTGATCTATCAAGAGGTCTCGTAACTACCATAAACAAAAAAATAACAACTTTTTTCGGTCTGGGAAAGCCTTATGGAGATTCAGCATTACGCTTGACAAGTTTTCCCAATGTTAAATTTCCATGCCATTTTTTGCTGGGAGGCATGGAGATTTTGCTGAGATTTTACATTTAATTTCAAATCTTTTGATTGTTGCTAAGGCATCCTTAAGTTCTGAAAAAAGTGGCATTTTCCGTAGGTACCCTAGTTACGAGACCTCCTGATAGATCAATCACCAAGCAAAAATGTGAATTCTCCTTGGTTATTAGAGCGACCCTTCCCAACTGGCGAGGCCCACGCCCAAATAATAAAAAATTGCAAAGTCTCATAAATTTTTTGGACAATTTTGTTTAATGCGCGAAAATTTCCATCAACCCAAGTGCAAATTACAGAAAACAATTTTGCGATGTGATTTGGAGTTGGACCAAAAGAGAACGGCAATGGATGGCTTCTCTCAAAAGTTGCAAATATACACAGATGACAGCAATTGATTCTGATTGGCGAAATTAAGTAAATCGAACGTAGATTTGATTTGCGAATTAGGCGACATATGGGTGATGGGTCTCCCCTATTCTATTGCTGCATGTGTAGCTGGTGAAATATATCCTCAAAATACATTTTTTATTTAAAAAAAACAACAATCTAATTTTGTTCTAAATTGGCAATGCAATGCCAGAATGTCAGCTTGTCAAGAAAATTAGAATTAGTTTCATTGTATATTTGTATCTTTATGTCTATATATTTTTTTCTGTCCACATCTCTCGGCAATAGAAGAAACTATTATAGCATTTTAATTCCATTTCACATGACACATGATAGTTTTGCATGTTTTGTTATCAAAATTAAATAAAAACCATTGCTAAAAAATTGTTTTAACTAAACTCTTCTACCCTACTCCAGCTCGCTCCATGTGGAATTTCATGAACACATGGCCCAAAGCAGCATCAGCAGTTTCAGCAGCCCATGCCCAAACTTGCTTTGTGTTGGATAGTACTAGTAGTAACAGTTGCGAATACTTGCGAATTCGAAAAATGTTGATTGGTGAGTTTGGGCAGAGCACTAAAAACTCTCAAATATACGTGACGAGGATCACGAGATGCAAGAGCAGCTACAAATTCCGTAGAGCAAAATTTTTCCACAAATGTTCCGACTCATCCCGCATGCCCCAGAAATTCGCGAATTTTTTAATCGTATTCTGACTCAGATGAACCGAAGTCCACGAAAACAGCAGTTCGACCCCCCCCCCCCCCGATGATACACCCCCCTCAACAGTGTAGTAGTAAAATCGCGCTATATATGAGTGACCCTTTCCTCCTTACCATACCCCCAACACTACTGGGGGGTGATTCATGTGTTATGTGGTAGATGCAAGATTTTAGCACAAAATTTTGCAGAGTTCCTTGCCTGCCTGGCCCCCTCAAAAGTCTATATATTTCTAACTCTAAATTTCATTCTGAAAGTCAATCGAGGACGAGAAACATCCAGTGAAGGAAAAGTGTACACCTATTTTTCCTCTTTTTTTACTACAAAACTTACAACGCGTTTGAAAAACGTAAACATACACAACACGAGTGAATTCAAGACCATCACACACAGCAGCAGGCACCAGCTCAGAGTCACAACGCATGGCCAGTGTGAGAAGTGCAAGCAGGCAGCCAGTTTTAGTGGAAAGTTTTACAACTAATTAACTATTTAACTATTTTCATTGGATTTTGATGATATTGTCTGGTTGTCCAGCAATAATTCCAGCAGGACTCCGCGTTCCAGGCATCAAAACTTTAAGTTTTTAATTGTATTGTTATTGTTCAGCGTTGCTGTGCTGTAACTGACTTACCATTGCGTCACTCCAGATTCCCGAGACCGACTTCTGAAGAATATTTAAACGCCAAAACAAATTCTGACTCTAACTGCTGAGGTTGACAAATCAAGGAAACGAACGAGAGAGCTTCAATTTTTAAAATAAAGTAAGCTGTGTTTAACTTGGAAATCATACCTACTTACACATGTTTATGAGAAGTGAGAGATTGATGATGGGACAACAAGAGTCAGTTTTTGAAATTAAGCAGTGACGAACTAACTGATCTGTGACTAAGTAACTGCAGTTCTAGCTTTGACTTTGCCAACGAACGGCACTACAAGCAAGACAAGAAAAGTTTTCATTGTTGTCATCTTTTACAACTTTTACTTGTCTTTCTTTGTTGTTGTTGGATCGAACTTTGAGAACAATAATCATATTCAGTAAAACTTGGCTATAACAAACAAGTGACAAGTAATGTGACGAGCCATTGATTGAAACAAAGAAGTTGGTAAGCCATTTGAGCAATTTTTAATATTTGCTTTTTTTAGTTATGGTTTGCTAAATTTTAAAATGGCAAACAGCCCAGGCTCAGCTGACCAGCACACATCACACTTAATGTATCATCTATTCGAGCTTGGGGTTGGAAAATGGATGGAATGGTACAAATAAAGACATCCAGACACTAAATTAATTACGAATTATACGCATCCAATTTCAGTCTGGTAAACATGGACATGAAAATGACACACACAAGACAACAGCAGTACAAATCATATGAATACGTGCTTCAAGTACTCTTTGAAACAGAATATTATGAATATTATCATTCTATATCGTAAAAGTTGTCTAGACTCTGGTGCTGTTCTCACTTTCTGGTTATGGATCCACTTTTTGGAGGAACGAGCTATTTCTTTTAAGGGTCTTTCATTCAATCCTCAAAATGTATGTTGTTTTCCATAATTTCATCTAGCACTAGAAATCGAATTCCGGGAACAGTTTTTCACATGTTTTCCTTACAACAAAGTGAAGTTGTAAGGAAAAAGGAAATGATAAAATTAGGAATATCAGAATTTCTGAAACTTGCTTGGCTTTCGAGAATCGATTTTAGGAACCGACCTTTAGATATTTAAAACGGAAATAATGTTTTGAATCTGACTGTTTTGAGTATGAATATTATCCATATTGTACAAGGGGTCCGGGCGGAGTGGGCATTTATTATAGATCAAAGCTTAATTGCACAGAGCATTTGCATATTTCCGCAGTATAAAGTAATCAGCAACTTTTATTTTAGTCATTTGCTAAATGGGAATACTCGAATAATATTACAGGAAGAGCCGTGAGAATTGCTTTCCCCCTCCAACTTAAAGTGGTCTGCCATGCCTGGACCAGATCTGAGTTCTCGGAACTAATTAATTAGTTCGACCGAAGAAACTGATTACATTTGGTTTTGGGGTTAGGTAGTGATGTCTAAACGTCAGGTTCAGTAGATAATTGAGCAGTTATTCAATTTGCAGAACTTGGTTGGGTTCTCTCTTTAATTAGTTTGATTGTTTGCTTCAGAAGTAAGCGTAAGAGGGGAAGGGGAAGGGAAGAGTGAAAGCAAAGTGAAAGCACTCGATTTTATCTTCTATTTGCTTTGCTCATTTGCTTCAGCATTATTCGACTTTGTAGTTGTATTGTATTGTAGCATTGAAGAAATGTTTGTCGTAGTTTTGTATTTTAGTTGTTTGCGTCAGAGAAAAGTGCAAGTTCAATGCCCGGACACGTTGAAAGTCGAAAGGAAAGAAGGAATGCAATATGTAGTTGATATTTGAGCTCATCGATGTCTGATGCAATTCCTAAGGAATTAGTAAACATTCATGGTTCATGGTGGTATGCTGTGCTGGTGTCACTCCAAACAAATATGTTCAAACAGTTTAGTGGCGAAATATTAAAACTTCCAAACTATAAGTAGCAGAGAGTGTCGTCTCTCGGACCTAAATATTGATTGCAATGCAATTTTCAAAATCACCACGACTCTGCAAAATTCTGCTCTGTTTTGTTTTGTTGAAATCGAGGGTCAAACATCCAAGGTCGCTAGTTCAATGTAGCGTTTCGTTTCAGTCTTCTGGTTCTGAAGTTTCTTTTGGTGCCATTATACCTATACCATTTGCCAGTGCATTCACCAGCACATGCTCGGCTACAAGGTGAAAATTGAACTTTGGCCATAGCTTCAGGTTGGATGGACTTTGCTGTTCTCTTGAATTTTTCAGATCAATTCTAGCAGTTCCAAGTTTTTCGAATCAATTATAGAACCGATTGTATTGTAATGGTTGTTTTCAACTTCAAGTATGAGTTTTTCATTGGAGGAGGGAATTATTGTCATTGAAGTATGTCCGTGGTAAGGAATCAAGTTTATTTTCTTGGAGAAAGCAAAATGTAGAGTGTACGTGGGAAATGGATTGATACTCGTACTAAATATGCATGAATCGATGACCTCCCATGGATGTCCTTCGACAGTTCTGGGCTACGATTCTCAACAAACCAAAGAAAAGAAAAGTTTGCTGGGCATGCTTGGATTGGAACAGCAGTCGAATTTCTTGCTTCCTTCCTTTCTAGCGATTGAAGTACGAGTGGCGTGTCAGGAAAAAGAAACATAAACAAGTGTCATTTTATAACAAATGGAAAGGTACATTCATTTGTTTTCACCCTACCCACCTACCCTAGACCCGGACCCTGGAGAATTACCCTTTACGATTTTTTTTATCAGGTTGTCAAAACTGAATACAAAAACTCGAATACAAAACTTGAGTTTTTAAGTTTTAGGTACAATGTATGTCTTGAAACTGAAAAATTACTTATTAGTTCTTGTGTAGTGTATACCCCATAACCCCGTCAATATTTGCGTATGGGCAATTTTAAAAGATTGTTTGTCGTAGCTTGGTGCTGGTTTTCAATCTTGGAACGTTTCTTCGCGCAGCTGTTGTTATTTTTAAAATTAGATTGTGATGCACTATGTGCAAAGCTGCATGTATGTAGTTTTGCACTCATTCGGACAACTCCTTTCCAATTCAATTTTAATGAGATGCAATGCAGGAAGTCTAGAAGTGAACTGTAGCTCGAAATGAAATGAATGGAAAAGGTCGGAGTTGAGAGTTCAATTTTCTTTGTAACTGAGTAGATTTGAAATCCTTTCGTTTGACGAACTAGCAAATAATTTCTCACAATACCTCGAATGTCATGTGGGCAGCGTTATATTATAACGCTGTCACGTCAAAGTGTCAAACCAAAACCAGATGCCAATCGACTTTTGTACTGATTCTAACTTCTAATTTAGGTAGTTAGGTTTCACTTCCAGAACAAGCAAGCAAAGGCAAATATGGTGAAATTGAAATCATCTCATTAAATGTTGAATTTGGTATCCCAAATCTGGGGATGAATTTCCAGAAATTTTAATAGTCCTTTGATAAATTCCCAGTTATTCACATATCATGATAAACCTGGATTCCACTTATGGCTGCATGCATCATGCATTTGCATGCTTATTGCTTGTGTACAAATCGTACAATGGGTACAACCTTGACGAGGTTATTTAGACAGAGCACAGAACGGAAGAATTGGCCATCTGTCAAATTTCTGTGGAACAAATTGCAATGATATTATTTGAACGTCAATGCTAACAGTGTTTGCAATTCCTACCTTTTTATTTCGAATGTCAAGGTTTACCCACTTTAGGAGGATTTTTTTTAAATATTCTTGACAGATTTCAAGTTCTCCTTTCCAAGACACTTTTTAAACTATGGGATTGATGGGGTGATGAGACGATGAGAATTTAAATTGTTTTGATGAAAGTTCTGTTGAACGCTTATTTTACTTTGAAATTAATATTTTGAGATTAAGTTAATATACGAAGGGGATGCCTAATGCCTCCTTCAAAGTATTCTGGAAATATAATCTGCATTTACATTGAAATAAAGGTAAAAGCGAGCCGAAATTCTGCTGCAGAAGTAGGCCGTGGGCGTGTGTGAAAGTGTTTTCGTCAGAATCTGAATTAGTTCCTATGCAAAATTTTCTCTTTGAATTTTGGATTATCCGCACTTCAACTTTGGACCATTATTTACATCAAACCATTTTTTATTCTTTTGTGTTGAGAAGCAAAAAAATTCGGACATCATGATTTTTTTCTCTGTTCCTGGTTTGACAGTACAGAAATACATAGTTGCTATATGTTACTATGTAAGCGAATATGTTGATGGTTAGAAAAATCTCTTGTGAATGTAGCAAAGGAAAAAAGGGATTTCTTTCTCTACTAATTCCACTGCACAGGCATAACATGAAGGCAGTGAAGAGCGGACATACTTTTGCAAATATGGGCAGTGTTCACTTCATTGTCGAACTAACACCTTCCTAAGATTACGCAATTCAACGTCCATACATTGTCTGTAATGAGCTACAACATTTTTATATTATCGGCCGTTTTTTTTGGTGATTGGAGATATGTTTATGTTTGACTGGAAGGACTATGACGTCAATGACGTGTAAATATGGAAATCGTCTCAAAAGTTGTCCTAAATATCACAATTAAGTTTAAGGAATTCTACTGAACTATAGCACGAACTACTAAAATTTCAATTTCTGGCTAATTTTTGAAATTCTCAAATGCCGCATGGTTAATGGTAGTCAAAAGAAATTGTTGATACTTTTATGTCATCCAAGCTGATGGGAGGATAAGTAGGATTGTAGCCTTACAGTATAATGATGAACCTAGTGGCATTCTTAGCATAAGAATAAAAATTTACAAGTAATATAAATCAACCAGAGTTATAGTACTAGCTATGTATGTAAGGCTTGTCAGCCTACCTCACTTTCATCCTTCAATTTAATCTGGTATATGCTTTGAGAATATTGACCCATCCAATTCGTTTTTCGCATTCATCTTTCTTATTCAGACGAAATACTTTTGTCCAGTTTCGTAAACCAAACAAGGTTCAAGCCAAGCAGAGATCAGCAATGTTTTTACATCTATTTGCAAGGCTTATACGTCTGACCAGCGATCTGTTTACAGATTTCGTAGACTTTTCTCAGAAAATATTTTAGCACTCTAATCACCGGTCAGGATGTGCATTTGTGCGACTTGAAAGGTGACACATGTTACCCTTTTTCCGAGTAGCAAGTACTAACCAAGCTTTGTCAAAATCGCAAAAAATACCTTGCCGTTGCTCAAAGTACATAGTTCTAGTAGTGTGTGATCCTACGTTATAAGTTTCCTTCTTTGTTGTTTCCTAAAATTTCTACGGAAAAATACTTGCTTTTGACAAAAAAATTGCGGGCGATTAAGTATTCCTTTGGAATATTTTTTATTCGGCTAAGCTAAGGTATTAAACTCTTTCATCTGTCACCTTTCGACGGAAAATATAGATATGTGGGGCTTGTGACTGAGTACTGAATATCCAGATGTAAATGTAAATTCAAGACGACAAGAAACCCCACGCACGATACAATCTGATCAGTCGTTTGGAAATATTTCTAAGGATAGAAGGTCATGGGTAGAAAATCAAAAACAATCCGTGCGTAATATGCATCATTAGAGATGGAGAATTGAAGGTACATTTGGTTGAAGATTTTATCAGGCTCGGGTGGGCGGATGTCAATATTATGTTTTGGATACCTTTGCGCGACAAAGTCACAATCAGATGAAATGTCGATGAAAGTCAATGAAAGAATTACAGACACAAGTAGCAATTGTCACTGAATTCTTAAATTGAGTTTGAGTGCGAATGGTACGATTTAATCGATAAAAACAAGCGCAAGACATTTCCCAGAATTCGAATCCTGATCCAACACTGCTCTTCTTCATTTTGTCACCTTGGGATGAGTGTAGTGGCAAAATTTATTTTCACGAGTGCTCCAACTCAGCTCATCGTATATATTAAGCGGAGGATTTTCAAGGAACATTGCGAAATATTTCTTACCGGCACTGCAAAGAGTAGAGTTGGGGCGAAAAATGTGTACTTTCTCTGGTATTGGTACTGTGATAACTCTGACTCCGGATTGGTATCGAAGCGAAGCATTTCCAGTTTTTTTGCATAGTATCTTGTCATAGAACATGATTGGTTTTGAATTTTGTGTCACCCATTGGTGAAAGCTTATCATCCCATTTGACCAGTAGAACATTTAAAATAGGATGTGACTTTTGCACCACTCTGTACATTATAAGAAGAGAAACGAAATATGAAATAATGAAAGTACTGATACCATTACGAAACAAATGTATTATTTTTCCTACTTGGATCGGAACTACTTCAAACTGGTCAACTGTGGAGCGAAAAAACCAATGAAATAGGAGGCAAACTGCAAACTTTTTTGCTATTTGTAGAAGTTGACAATTTTTTGGATTGTGTAGTTTTTGCAAACAACGGGAGACGTAAAGGAAATGTTTTGCCCGAGACCATTTTGAAAATTTTCCAGAATAGGTATTTATGGGGTGCGAGAAAGCACTCGAGAGAGTTAAATTTGCTATTTGGCAAGGTTTGTTTTAATTCGATCAAGGGAGAAACTTCCTCGTATTTTTACTACTACTTGTGTTTTGAATTTCAATTGGATAACCCTTGGCATTCCAGAGTTGTAAAAGAAGAAGTGTGCGTTGTCTTTTCTAATGTCTATTCTCTGAAAACGCACTTGTTGTTTGTGCCAAAAATGTAGCGTAGCCTGAGTTCAAATGAGTCACTATATATGTATGTGTCTATTCAAAAGATATGACGGTGAGAATAAAAGACGAAGAAACAACACGACATACATCGTGTGATCTTTGTTATTTTTTTTTGCGTTCTCATCCTTTCTGTTTTCTTCCTTCCTTCCTTCCTGTTCAGAGAATCTCCCGGGTCTTCGTCAACAGTTCGCACGAAAGTTTCTCACACTAGTCTCACAATTTTTTTCCTCTTTGATTTGGAAATCATATGGAAGTAGAGAATCTCTTGTTACATTGCAATATGGTTGTGTGGGTAGGATTGACGGACGAGTTGAAGAAGGTTGATATGAATTATACATTCATGAGTTTTGACTCATGAATGTATATATGTTTGTGTCTCCGAAGAATTGGAATTTTGATTTGCACTCGTAAAACTCGGGATGACTGGTTCGTATTTTGAAATTTGTTATTGGCAAAAAAAGCTATTTGTACGAGCACACTTAGGGAATTCAAAAGTATTTGGTACAAGTGGGGGTAGAGGCATCAGGCACGATTAGTAACTGGTACAAATTCCATAAACGCCGAAACGCCCTTTATTGTACAACTCTTTTTTTTTTGCATCCTCGGGATAATGTTGGTTGAGTTAAATGCTTGTGCTCTATTTTGTGCTAAGTGATAAAGGTACTTAGTCTATGGTTGCCTCTGCTTCTGCCTCCAAATAATAAAAATACCAAGGATGCATAGATGCATTTAAGCATGACATTACTGACGCAGAGGTTACGTACATTTCGTTTTCATTGCATAATCTAGGAGCTCATTGGATTGGATTTTTGCATCATAACTTTATATTTTGTTGGTCATATGGATGTATTATGTTTCATGAACCACGAAAAGTCTCGTGGTTGGCGATTTGTTTACTTCAGTTCCGTGCATTTCCAGCCCCTCCTCAAGGTTATTTAGACATTCAATTCGCTCACCCAAGCTCAAGGTTAACCCTTTTTTCTTTTTTGCAAACTTGTTTTTATGTAGTCCCTCATACTATGTTTTCTGTGCTCGCCATTCCCCAGCCCTGCTTGCCTTGGCTAAGATAATGCTATATGAGTTTCACGTAATTTTTGCAATGATATTTGCCATTGGAACTTTCCATGTAGTTTGTGTTGAATACAAGTAAAAGAGCAAACGCCGGGCAAGTCAACCCACCACTCTAATCCCGTCACCTAAAATGTTTTCGTCATGTGTGTACACAATACACTTTCGGTTAAATAATATTAAAATTTGCACACAAGTGTGGCTCGTGCAAAGTGCAAATAACTTTGCCTTGACTCCTCTTTTGGCACTAAGCTAGCTCTGGTCTAATATCCTATGTAGCTGATTAACTTGTTCCTCCTCTTTGCTTTTGACAAAATTCTTACTAAGGAGCTGAGGGGAATGAATGGAACCGTGCGAACCTTTTTGCAAAAATTATAAACCCCAGACCAGGTGGATCTGCAAAAGAGAAACAAGTGCCTTGTCATGTCAGTATTCCGTCGGTGATTTTCCACGAATTCTCAAACAGTTCAAAACAAATAAACAATCAATTCATAAACATGAGGTGATATATCGGAAATGGACGCGAAATATGATGTATACATGTTATTGGAACGGGATATTTATTTCTACTTCCTGTCTTTTGATTTTGTGGTTATCTGGGAATTGTGGGGAGTTTGGTTGTGCATAACTTGCTGTGAAGATGTGGAGAGTATGGCGATGGCGGTCTAATGTAATCTAAACCTTGTGTTCTACGGCGGTAAAGGCGAGCACTTTAGTTTAGTGTCATCCTCAGTAAGTGTTTCCTTGGAATGGTTAATCAATTTTATTTAATATCTCCGGCAGCCTGCACTGCTCACAAACTAAGCTGTTCGTATGCTCAAAATATCTTTGGTTTTATCACAACCCTTTGCCAGAGGATAGGACTATAAACTGTATCCGTCATAGTCATGGTCGTTCCGTCGTCGTCGTTTCGTTTGGGTCACACGGACTACCGTCATCGCGACGGTAAACAGAAGTATCGCCAATCTACTAGGTCGAATTTAAGTACCAGTCTTCTGGAATCATCTAACACGGAAAATGCCCATGAGTCACTTTACTACTACTGAATGAGCTTTGCTTTCCTCCAGAATTCATTGATAATGAGTTCTTGCATTATTTCTGTCCTATCGTGTTCTTGCTCTACTTTATTTTTGTTTAGCTAGATTAGTCTGAGGCTTATGGCGAGCGAACGAGATTGCGGTGGTGGTCACCACACGTAGTTTTATATTTAACTTATGGTTTTCTGGAGGCGTTCGCTCGCTTAATTAATTAAAACGGAATTAGCACGAGTAGTAAAATTGTGGGAAGGCGGAGACAATCTTGGGAATTTCTGAAATAGTTTTATCTCTTTGGAGTGCCATTCTGCCATTTCGAAGTTTATTTGTTCTGCATATCATCTAATTTTCTACGTCAGGTTATACTTAGAACTAAAACTAACGTCGGGTTGGGAAAAATAATAATGTATAATGAGTCTCACTATTTATCAGCCTTACTCCCACGAGTTGATGATTATAATAATGTTGTTGTTGTTGATGGTGGTGGTGGTGTGTGGCCCAAGTCCCTCCCTTCTCTGACATGCAAGCATGGGATTGAATGATGTAATTAAATTGATACTATAAGTATGGAATTGACCACAGTATTAGTATTGACGGGCCGAGGTGATAGATAACATTTAACGAAAACGAAGAGCAGATGAACGTTTCTTTGGTGTGTACGTACATTGGATATTAGTGGTGTTGTTTTGTCACGAGTCATTTTGTTGTCTTCGTAGTCGCAGATGACTCGTATCGTCGTATGTGTGAGTGGCGCCAGAAAATGTTGTCTTCTTTTTTGCAAAGTCAATGACGTCTTATTATTTTATGTGAGCGTTGATTGTTGTGTAGCACCCGTTGCCCGCGCGTGGAGTTTTTTTGCACACCCTTTCATTTTGATTCTGGAAAGAACAACAACAAGGTACGAAAGGAATCAACTTTTTTTTATATAGGTGATGTGATTGTTATCAACTCAGTCAACTCAAGTATCACATTCCATTTGTATAAAATCTATCAGTGCTTTTGTTTTTCCCAAACTTTAGCAATTATCACTTTTGTGATAAAATGACTAACTATCTCAATTAGTGGTCTGATGGAAATAAACTAGAAAAGAATTGAAATTGTAAACACCTCATATGGACGTGGACGCATTGGACTCTTTTTTTATGCCTCAATTTGATTAAATTCGAGACATACGTACGTAGTAACATGCGAAGCGGAAGCGATTTGTTTATGGGAATTGAATTGGAAACTTTATTGAGCGTAGAGGCAATAGTTTATGTCCTCAATTCGACTGTTATTGTTCCTAGAGAAAAAAAAACAAAATGCTGGACAAGTTTGAAAAGTTAAGTAGAGATGCATAACTGGCAGATGTTTGCTCACTCCTCACCTCAGTTAAGTGAAACTTTGGACAATTAAATGCATGAAGGGGAAAATTGTTCATTTTTTCCTAAACTAAGAAGACTTGAATTTTGCAATCAAAAAAGAAATCCGCTTTTTCCTTCCTTCTTTTATGAAGATACAAAAAACGTTGTTTAATCTTGTTAGAATTTCTTGAGTTGGAATTGAATTGGTGGCTGTTATTACTTTAAGTATTCTCCATTCTTTGGAATTAAGCGTTTTCTCCACTCAACTGCATTAAATAATAATGAGAGAAGTGAGGAAGTAGGATGGGAATCTAAACTTTTGTAATTTCCTTGGTTGTTTACTCTTTGATCATGATCATGGGAGAATTTAGTAAAGGCCCGGCACGTGGCATTTGTTCTCCGCCTTAGGAAACTTAGGATTAAGTGAGTGAGTGGGTTTCTCTTCCGTTTTCCATCTTGTGTGGTGTGTCGTGCCTCTGAATGGAATTAAAGGGTTGAGTTAAGAGTTTTTGATGCTGCTGGAAAAGTTGTTTGCATTTGGAGTATGGATAAAGTTCTACAGGGTGAGTCAATTGATGTGTTACATACCCCCTTGTGTTGTGAAGAAAATAAATGTGCGTCCTTCAATCTCTTCCAATGTATTCGGCATGGGCAAAGCATTGTTGATGGAAGTAAATTTTTGTCACGTGGGTGTACAACACGTCAAGTATTGACTCACACTGTATCTGAATCTGAAACAACGTATTTCTGTGGCTAAGCCCCCACTCTTTCGCTTTTGTCACGACGAGCTCTTGGAAACCCCGCAAGGGTTTACTAGTGCTACTCATGTTTTTGTTGTTTCATAATATTAATATTACAATATACTCATGAACGTCATGAAGATGTGGTTTATTTTGGGTCGAAGTGGGTTTTGATCATGTCACTTGTCAACTTGTCCCTTGCACTCAACATGGTTGCGTCGTGGTGGTCTCAAACTATATAATTGTTTGGTGTTTCATGAAAAGAAAAGCTCTTTGCTCCAGAATTTTGACTTAATTCTAGTGGAATTGATAAAAAAAATGTTGTGCTCCTTTCATGTTTCACTAATTTCTTTTGTCCCAAGTTTTGGATGGGCTGGGAAATCAGATCATGTGGGTTGGTCAATGGGACAGACAGGTGTACCTTCAAATAGAAAAATATTTGCGTTGGCTAAAATGTTGGCCAGCTAATGGCTAATGGATAAATGGATTTCTTTCATCCACTCGTTTTTCTTGAAAGATTGCGTGAAATCTGATCTGGTTTTCCCGGTGTTTACCCCCACTTCTGACCAATGTTTGTTTCAAGTCACTTGGAAAGACTTTTCAGAAATCGACAAATTGACATGTATTTATTAACTGAAAGATAAAAGTAGAAGAAACAAAAATGCATAGGTTACTCGTAGATGAAATTGTTGATTCTTTTGCCAAAGTAATAGGGAGTTGGGGCAACTTGACGTAAAACTAAAATCTAAGACGTAAACGTTATTTTTGCCTATGTTCGTGATGTTGTTTTAGCGTTTTACGTCTACGTTTTGATTTTACGTCAAGTTGCCCCAACTGCCCAATATCCGAGACGAGACAACTTATAAAATCGAAATTAGTGATTGGCACGATCTTCAGTACACATATGGGTGGGAGCGAGTTTTGCAATGTTGGATATTTGCATTTAATGGATGAAATTTACAATGGTAGTGGGGACAAAGTCGGAATGCAAAAGATTACATAGCATTGCACGAATTGAAACGTTAAAAAGCAGGAGTGAGAAGTCCTCGTATTTAATTTATTTCAACCAAATATGATTATTCAATAGCTTCTAGTTCTAGTCCAGACAAATGCAGTACAACATTCTTAATTAAAACTTGCATTTGTGTGGCAAGGGTAATAAGGAAATAGAGAACACATGATTTACTTAATTTAATCCTTTTTAATGAAACTAGCTGTATGGACACAATGGGCATACATAAGCAGATATTTCTTTATCAGGATAAGTAACAAGTAAGAGCAAGGTTGTCAACTTTTGCAACAATTTACGACTCGAGGAATCCACACATGCATTTACATACACACATACAACAACAAAATAGTTTAGTTTCGATTGGAGTATAAACATCTGGTCACTACAGTAGAAACTTTACGACTCCATGCATTCCATTGAAGGACTGGGTTCGCGTAAAAACTTGGCGTATTCGGTTTCATTGCAGCCTTTTCGTTTTGAATGGTTCAATATTTGCTTGGGGCTCGGCTACTCTCTTGTACTATCGTTTAATACATGCACTTGTACTGTTGAATGCAAAGTTTAACTTCTTGTGTGGAAATTCAATATTTTGATTTGAATGGGTAAAATGTGTGCATGAGAACTGGCTAGCTCGTTGAGCAAGCAAATCATAATAACGAAACGAGAAATGCTGTACAGCAATTTTGATCATGTGATGGTATGAATGAACTGGTGCTGGTGGTCACATTCTTTCCTGACCCATGCATGCAACACTTTGCTCGACGGATTAAATTTGAAAGCCTAAAGTAAAGTGGTAGGTGTGTAAAGTGGACCCCCTCCCCCCGTCATCAACCCGTCATCCGTGGCGATGGCGCTTTAATTTAAAGTCGAATGACCTCTTTTGTTTCCTCCAATTTGCAAAGATAATGGATGGCTATGACATGGCTTCCCTTCGTTTAAAACTGGAAAGTTTCAATTACATAGTCGAGTGGATCATTTCAATTAGGTTGCGCTTCATTTTATTCATGAGGGAGGGTGTGGCAGAGCAGAGTCCAAAAGATGAAGCAATTAATGTTTATACACTTTGATAAGCACCAGTCAACCTAGCCAAGTGTTATCAAACATTGCACAATAGAATGTGATCATTTTATAGATGCTTTGCGCCCAGTTTATTGTTATTATTTGCGAGGGAACAGAATTTGTCCTAAAGAATTGCAATTTTTTGAAGAGTGGATTCGCTATTTTCGAATTTTTTCCCCGATTACACGCAAACTATTCTTGAATTTATCCAAATACGAGATGAAACTAACAAAACAACAGTTTTGAATTTTAATTTAAAGCACATATTTTTGACAACAGAAATAGTTACAAAGTTACAATTCATTTATATTTTTCATTTGAACGTTTCAATTTTGTTTACTAGATGATTACGCATAGGATAGTAGATATGATAAACGGAATGAATGGTGGAGAAGAATTTTTTTCACGGGGAAATGATATGAAATGATAGAAAATTCTGGGGAAACTTTTGTATTGTTACAAAATTAATTAACCTTGCACTTGATATTGAGTTGTGGTGACGTCAATCTATGGGAATGATATCAGCAGCAGGTGACAGTAGATAGATAAGGCGAACAGTTTTTGCACTATATATTTTTTTGCATTTTCATGGAATTGACATTGACGTGAGCACGTTTTAGAAGACTGAGTTGGGTTATGACTGACTAGTGGTTGATCGATGAAACTGCATGTTCTGGGGCGGTGATCTTGTTTAAGCTCTTTGTTGCATCAGCAAAACTAATAGGAAGTGAACTGTGAGTTTAGTTCTTCTCTAGTTTGTTTTCAAATTATAACATCCAAAGGGGTGAATTCATCGTTGCCAATCTTAGGCAAGGTTAGGGCTCAGGGATTCACTATCAGCTGTTGCTGTTTGACCTTTCTGTTCTGGGGTCAAGGCAAATCGAACTGTGCAACGAATTAAATATTTCTAAAGGTGTTTTTGCTACTATTGAGAATTGAGTGCGGAGCTTGTTCAGTACGGTCTTCGTCTTCGATAGGATAGGGCACTAGTGAAGTGGTATAAATTTTGTATTACTTCTCTATCGTTCCATGTGATAGATGAAAAATACTACAAATTGTATTCATCGATCTGTGATGCTGTGTTGCTGTTGTTTGTCTATCGTCAATCGTCATTTAAACTAGGATAGGAATTTAGCAAAGTCTGCGTACGGCTATTATTTCGAATCGATATTTAAATCATCTGTAACCTGTTATATGATATTTTTCCAGATTGTGAAACTGAATCTAGTGACGTCATTTGCTTGAATCGAGAACGCATCGAGAGCGGAAAAAAACTATTTACTCT
Source organism: Hymenaphorura dentifera (assembly GCA_034699705.1). Lineage (NCBI taxonomy): Eukaryota > Metazoa > Arthropoda > Collembola > Poduromorpha > Onychiuridae > Hymenaphorura > Hymenaphorura dentifera. The sequence goes on from JAQGCM010000078.1 coordinate 28,314, forward strand.
GCAAAGTGTTTGTGTTTGGTGAAACCAGTTGGACAAAGTGCTGCAGTGAAGAGAACAACTTGAGATCTGCTTTATAAACTCAACAAACATTAAATTTGTGCCCTAATGCGAATTCCCAAGGAACAGAGCAGGGGAAAGGATTAAACATGTCGCAGCTTCTGCAGGTTCATAACATCAATCCACGACTCCTCAAATCTAAAGCCGGGGAGAATAGTCCATCCAGCCCAAACGTAATGGGGAGCCCTGGAGGACACAGTCCGTTGTCTATGGGCCCGTCGAGCCCGCAAGGGATGGGGATGCCTATTCCAAGAAGATCAATGAACGAGTCATCCCAGCATTGGATGTTGAATCAAGGACTTCTCTCATCGTCCACTTTCGGGCAAGGTGGTGGTTGGAATGGAATTATGATTGATCCAAACAACATGGAATCCTTGGATATGCAAATGAATTCGAATGACCTAACAATGGAAGGTGAATTGTCTAAACTCTCCATGGCTGTGGATGATGATGATATACTCTTCAAGAATGAGCGGAATGACCACTTTGGTCCTACTTTGGCTGAGCTAAACGCTCCAGATGCCGACACACTTTTGGACGGTTTAAATTTTGATGATCTTTATTGGCCAGCTGAAGCCATTCATCCTTTGGAAGCAACGCCATCTCCACAAACTCCAGCTGGAGGAAACCCTTTGGACCCAGACGGTGACCTTGTTCCCTTTCAAGTTCAACCCTCCTCATCCTTCCCTCAATTAGGACACGGAAGACTTCTCCCAATCGGCGGAACCAGTGTTCCAGTTACCAGCACCATGCTTGAACACAATCTGCTTCAACCGATTTTGACGACGCTTCAGTCAGAAATGAATGTCTCACCCAATCCGTCAACTTCAAGCGCTCCGCAGGCAACAAGGTATTTATTTTGAACTCCACATTTATGCTTTATATTTGAGAACATGTTTTGATTGCAATAGAAAACACGGGATTTTGTTTGCAAATAATAGTAGCAGCTCAGGTGGACTTCGAGAGCTGCTCTTAAGACGTGAATTACAAAATTCATTGGAGTCCCCGGAACCTAGCCCGTTGGGACAGTCGCTTCCGCGTTCTTCTATGCTGACCTCTTCGCCGGGGTCTTTGACTCCGCGCCTCTCCTCTTCAGCACCCTCTGGGCAAGGGCACAATGCTTGGGAAAGTTGGCAGCAAAGGCGTGAGGCAGTTTGGCAAAGGCGTGACCCTAGACCCATGGTAAATATTTTTGGTTGTTATCGGTTTTATGATTTTTGCGATAATTCATTCCATTGCTAATGATATTTTCCGTTATTTTAACCAGCATCTGTTGTCCACTGGGTCACTAGCTGAGGCTGGATCTACGTCAAGTTTGTCAGCAGGTGAGCTTAGCAATTTAACAAATTTTGTTCTAGTATCGAAAGCAGACCTAACGATAAGTTTGCATGTGAATGAGACAGAATGGATCTAGTAGATTTGGCACACTAACCTTTAAACAATTGACAATTATAAACTATTCGCTAGTTAGCAAGCAGTTAATTTTTAGCTTGGATTAATAAGTTACGTAAAATTAATTGATCAGTTAACCAAGCGAGCTGAATTACTCATGTTTTGCACATAAATGTTGTTTGCGTACAAAGTGGTTTGTTTGCCTTCTGATAGCGTTTGATAGCTTGCAAAACAATAAATTGTTTTGTGTAATAGTAATTTGACAATAGAACGATAATTGTGTTGAATGCGTAGTTGTTCATATTGGCGCTATAATGCTATAAAAAACGAAAAATGATGCATGAAAAAAAATTATACCCACAATCGCCTTCGAATTTGTCTATAAAAATAAGTAGGCTGCACACTCTATCATGTCGAGTATATAAAAATCTTACTGATCTGATCTGAATTTCGTGAATTTAAGAATTTGTAGTAGTCGAGTTCTTAATCTTAATCTAAAACCGTTGGTACGTAGGTCCTCACAATTTCGCGTATCCAAATATAAATGTTTAATTTCTAATTGAACCAATTTCGAAATTTACGATAAGATCCTCCTGAACGATACAACCGAACCTAACTGATAGTTGGTAAGAAGTGTATGCTAAATGCTAATTCACCGATTAACCGGACTAGCCCACATTTTTAAATGTTTTGTTGTTGTTGGTTCTGCACCTTAGTTGAATGTGAATATCTGGTAAAATTCATTGCTTGCCTTTTGAGGAATCAAATTATGACTAACGTGTAAATTGTTTGGGGGCAGATGTATTGAGTCCTGGTCGTGACGTTTCACTATCGATGGATGAAGGCTTTGATTCGGACGATTTGAGCGACCGAGACAGTACCGATGATGGTAATTTGATTGTGTTGAATTATCTATCATAATATTTAACAAATGCAAATCGTGGTTGCTCATCAAGCAATCACGGTTAAATCAACTGCTGAAATTTGGTCTCCTAGTAAAATCGAGATTTTGTACTTTATAGTTCAGAAGCTAAAATTTTGATTTTATTTCGGATTTAGATTCTGACGTCAGTGACACGGAAAGCAATGCTGGCAGCACCAGTGGATCACGTCGGGAACGTTTTTTCTGGCAGTATAACGTCCAAGCCAAAGGACCCAAAGGACAAAGACTTGTCCTGGCACCGACTCAAGAAGATCCTCATGTTCTTCAGCGACCGACGGACCCGGTGTTTAGCCCGCTATGTCATATCCAGGGCATCAAACACAGGTATAATTTGTTGTCATTTATATTTCGCTCCAGCTGAAAGCTCTGGCCCTGGAATAGAGAATTGCACTATCAACAGAGATCCAATTGTGGAAAGCCATTGCATTGTTATTTTATTTATTTCTAAAGTGGAAAAGCCCGCAAAGGAGACGGGAACGATTTAACACCAAATCCAAAGAAGCTCTACGTGATCGGAAAAGAATTGGATAGGCTGAACAAAGTGATTGCAGATATGACTCCAGTGGCCGATGTCCCGAGTGCTGTGAAGTCACGCTCCAGGAAAGAGAAGAATAAGCTAGCCTCAAGGTAAGAGCAGTTCGAACGAAGCTCACTTTAAATTTTCATGACGTGAGTGTGAACGTCCTTGTAAAACGGGCGGTGAGTTGAATGTCAAATCTCAAATGACACTGCAGAGAGTTCGTTACACTTATGCTTTGAATGAAATTGTCTTTTTGCTTTAATTAAGAATTGCATAACTACAGTTTTTGTTTCATCTCATTCCAGAGCCTGTCGTTTGAAGAAGAAAGCTCAGCACGAGGCTAACAAGTTGAAGTTGTATGGATTGGAGCAAGAGCACAGTAAGTTGTTTTTATTTTGTTGTTTTGCCTCATGAGATTTGCATTAAGTGAGCTTGCAATCTCGTTCATTTCAAACTCTCCAGAGGAGTCGGCTAAAATATGAAGGAGTTAAAGTCAAACAAGAATAATTTGACTAGTCATTTTCATTTCTATTTTCTCTTTGTCATTCCAATGTGTTATTTGCACTGCACTTTACTTTATTTGTAGTCATTGACCGTGCCATTGGTTGCGTGCTGAGACTAACCTTGCATCTGACTTTGAGTCTTAGCACTGCAATCTGCAATGTCAAAAGTAAAATGAGTGCAATATGCACTGACTCCTCCACACTGTAAAACAGTTTATGACTAAGCCTGCCGTTGGCTTTTCCCATGAAAGATTTTTTCATTTTAGAATTACGAGCTAGTAAAAAATCTACAGTCTCTGCCTTCAATTTGTTATTTCTTGTGTGGGATTGGATGCTATGGGTTTAGTGCTGGTGCTCGTATCAGCAGAGTCTCATTTAGTTGTTTACCAAATTGCTGAGCGCAGGCGAACAGCCGAAGTCTATTTTTATGCCTTTCTCTCACTTTGATTTTTGGATTCACATGAATCCTATGTGCAGAGCCACGTAAAATTGCAACGACGAATGAGATTAAACTAAAATTAATTTTTATTTGACCTTTTCCAGAGCGCTTAATGACAATCATCGAACAGGCTCGCCAATTGGTATTCACTAAAATGGATGGAACTATGACTGATCTCTCAGAGTCACTTAGCGCAAAAGTGGAGCGAATCTCAAAGCATGGAACTGGTAAGTGCGAGCATTTTGCTGCATTAAATTTAAGAGGGGTTCCCTTTCCACACGTTTTAAAGCCCTGACAGAGCCTGAAGTCTGACACTTGGACACATAGATGCCCGATTTTCTAGACTAATTTGATTTGCCAAAGTGTACCGGTTCAAAAGTACCTTTAAACAGCTTTTAAAAGGATCTTCAAAGCATTCTTTAGTAGGGCTGAGTGCTCGAAATGTTAGCCGGGGGAGCCTGAGCCAATATGTGCTTGAAATAAGACACTTTTTCAATTTGATCCCCGGGTCCTTTGTCTCCAAATGATCTGCCTTCAAGCATTAAAACTTCGATAAAGTTCATATTCTAATTTCCTTTTCCATATTTGACACAGGTGCACACAAGGTTGGCGGACACACAACTGAATTTGTGAATCGAGTGTTGGAGAAAGTGAAGCAAGGGGTTCCAGACGGAGGCATTAACGATTTGTAACTAGGACGTTTCAGCGTAACCATAATTGCGAGATAGCATCGAAGGTCACGGGAGTTTAAAAGGCCGAGCCAAGTTGTTAGACAAGAGAAAGTAGCGTTGTGTTGTAGACGTGCTACAACTACTATTACTATTGACTATTGACTTGGAGTTGTGTGAAAGTGTCAGTGTCATAGTCGAGTGAGTAGAAGCCACATACTTGAATCAAGTGGATTGGATAAAATGAATGAAACATGCGGTTCCGTCGTGAAAGTTTAAAATAGATTAAAGAGAACTCATAGCAGAAGGTACGGATGTGCTCTACACTGGAGTCTAAACAACAGGCTCAACTTTACCATCCTCAGCCCAATCCTGTGCTGCTAATTTAGTTTAACTAAAATGAAATGTAAACATTTTAGCGCGGTTTGATTGTGGGAAAGGGCACAAAGTGCAAAGGCATACGTCAGTTTTGCCACGTGGGGTCATTGCTCTGTTTCCACTGCACTGTCCCCATGCACTTCTATTCACTGCTGCTGGGAGTTGTGTGTGTCGAGGGTTTAGAGGTAGTTTTAGTTCATAGAAATATTTAATGTGTCCCACACTCCTCGTGAATGTATCTAAATCTAAACATCGTGTCACGTGTGAGACATGTAATGCCCGGATGATGCTCCTCTTCCAGTCAAAGTTAAATGTGTATGCACTTGCTGACCTAGCAGAGCCAGAGAATCCCTACCACATTTCCTCTTGTTTTCAATACAAAGTTCACCTAGTATTTATAAATAGCGATAGCATAGGATGAGGCTTCTTTTCCCCATAAACGTTTGCGTATATTTGCGACCTGGAAATGGAATTTGCTTGAACTTTACCAGTTTCCAGAATTATTCAAGTCAATTTTCGACGTACACCAAAGCTTAATTCGCTTAATTTCGATTCAGTGCATATGTGGCATCACTACTAGCACGTGAAGTTTGAATCTGTTGGACGAGCACATTGTCAGTGAATGCTTGAAGCTAAAGTTTATTTTAAAGCTGCATCCGAGATGTGCGCTATTTTTGGCATTCGATTTACCCTTACTTGAGATAGAATTATGATAATCCGAGCTATTTCTAAAGTTTAAATTGTTCTGCGTGGAATGGCTTGCGAAACCAATTAATTAATAGTTCAAACTGTTGCTCATCTCTGAATCGAGGGATATTAAATAGTTTATAATATGAAATATAAAATTCTCTTATACATATATAGTCTGCATCGTATAAAAATATTTTTCGGTCGAGCTGGTGCGCAGAGTTAGGGCATTTTGACTTGGACTTGGAAGAAACATGGGAGCAAAGCGGAGCAAAGGTTATTTATTGAGAGTGAGGACTTAAGCTATGCTTGTATTCTAAGTAAAATATTGTACTTGCAGCTTTTGTTATCCAAGTTGAGTAATTTGACTTTGATGATGAGCTTCTTTTTTTAACATAAGACTTAGGATTTACCTGTGTGAGGACTAGTCTGTTTTTTTTTATATTTGCTTTATTGTCGTAGTTTCGTAAGCCCTACGTGGACTCTAGTTGTCTAGTTTACTATGTTAGTTGCCCAGAAAAATGAAATTGACATCACACTAACGATATTTTCGGAAATTTTTAGGGAATGTTATTTCTAACTTAATTTGGACTTGATTGTAAGATGGTTATACATATGTGTGGTACAATTGGACATTCGTGTGGAGATTTATAATGAATGAATTGGGTAATTGGTGTATTGATTTTTGTAATGTGAGTCCATCGTTGTGTTCCTTGTGCGTGTGTGTTTGATCTTTTTTGTTGAGTACTAGAAGTACGAACGCACTATTTTTTTAAATAATCATCCCCGGGAGTGGACGATGTTAGGTTAAAACCTTTTGAGACAGAGAAAAGGAACTCATTTGTGATACACGACACGAATGAACTATTTTTTCCTTGGAATTGAAGTATCGAGAAGTATTCTTATACTACATAAACAACTAATTTCTTTTTGAACGCACACGGTCTGCTTGTTTGTGACGACTGGTCGACTGGTGAATCAATCCTTTGTGATTTTGAATATCAATTCAAGTTATGTGATTGCTCGAAATGTTTATATCCTCACGTCGCGCATCGGTAGAAAATATTTAGCGTTTAACTTTGCAAAATTACAATATTATATTAGAGATAGTTTTAAAATATTAGAAAATAGAATGTTGCAGAATCAGAAAGTGTGGACGCGATCGCACATTCTGTCATGCTAGCCAATAAAAGCCACGTTGAACTATTTGGCATTTTCTAAATCTGAGAAATTTCCAAATTGGCTGGCCGATTGTGTGACGTAATTTGGGATCTGTCCACGTTCTCTAATTAACAAATGCTTAACTCGTACCTAATAATGTAGTTGGAACTAAATCTACTATAATGTGCAGTTTAATCGGATTGTGTTCATGTCCAATGGTGATGATTGAGTTGATGATTAGCTTTGTTCAAAAATTGGTGCGATAAATTCGTTCTGGAAGAAAATCAAGCATACTTTTAATTCACATGGAATATTGTTGTAGTTTGAGCTGCTACTGTTATCAGTTGAATTTGTATTATTTTGTTAGGTCAATAACATTTATTGTCAGCCCTTCAAATCCTGCAAATGGTTCCTGAGTGATCAAATTTGTGGGTTTTGTGGTTCCCAAATTCTACAAAATTAAATAGAAAGGATGAGAGAAGTGAACAATCAGACGTGACGGAAGCTTCATCATTTGACAACTTTTCTAAAATTATTTTATTTGCTCACTAAATATGAATAAGATAAATTAGTGTTCATTCTTTGTTCGGCTCTTTAGTCGTTTCGAATGCATTCGCACGGCTGGCTGTTGATTGTTAAAATATTGTAATTCTAAATTATCCCATAAAAAATATTTAAAGCGGTAACGCATAATATTTATTAGAATAGATGACGACTAAGCTGAGCCGACCATGTATCGTCTACGTCTATGCTCGCAGGTCAAATCGTACCAAATTGTATTTAAAAAATAGTTTTACGACAGACTAATGTCTAATTATATCTAAATCTCAGTAACAAACAATTTGTCTATTTAAAGCAAATATTATTATATTATATTTATATTAATGGAACAAGAAAAGCGCAATAATGTGCATTCGAAAATTGTCACTAAAGTTAAAACCATGATTTGTTTTGGCTTTCGATTCGAGTCGAACATGTTGATTACTTTTTGTCGAATTGTCAGAAAAAAATAGAAAAAAGAGAAGTGTACCGCTAAAGTGTCAGTCATGCTCAAGAAACTACTACTACACACAATGAGGACGGGAATTGTTTTTGAGAAAACGTTGGATTGTATTTGCTAATTGTTATTCAAGTCGGGATAGTCGTGATTCGTAAAGTCAAAAAGCAGGAAAGGAAAAGTAATAATTTTTCTTGTTTTGCTGCTGCAGTACCTAACCTACTTACAATTTACCTTGACTAATTCTTAAGTTTTAGTTGATTATTTTGAAATGTTTTCTACAAATAGACTAAACTATATGTAATGTTGAAGCGTGTGAATGGAATGTTAAGAGTGTGGCAGTGTAGTGTGAGTGAGAAACTCAATTTAATATTTATGTTAAGCGCACAAACAATTGGAAACCGCTCACTCAAATCATCATAATCAAACGTTTTCTTGCGATGCTGGATTTGATTTTTTGTTCAAGAGTTCAAGTTAATTGAATTACAACAATTTGCAAATTGTTAGCTTTATTTAATTTGAAATAACGCGACGTAACGTTTTGCGACTAAATTTTTTAATCTAATCCAATATAAGAAAATTTTGATTGTAAGTATGGTTCAGAAAAACAAATACACTGCTATGAGATCCCACGACGGATCGTTGACATTTACTCAAATATGTAAAACTCTGATTCGATTGCTTATTGTTATGTTGTTTTTTGACCTGACTTTAATTCAATAATAAAATTGACTGCGTGAATGTTAAATAATTAAATGGTGTCGTTTCTAATATGTGCATTCTTTTAGTTCATCGCATCGCCTTGAATGAACTTTCATGTAATCAAATCATAAATCATCACTTCAATTTGACTATTTTTGGCATTCAACTTGAGGAATTGGGAAAAATTAAATCCGAAATCGTTAAAAAATTGAGATCGTACTTTGATGAAAGCTCTTTCTTATTCTTCACAAATAATTCTTGAGTTTTCTGTTCTGTAATGCAAATTAAATGTTTAAAATCTGGTAGAGATTAATCTGGTTAGATTAATTGCAAAAAGTTGAGTAGCTTTTATCAATTGAAAATGTACCAGCTCATGAAAATTATTCAGCATACGCTGGAAAATTCAACGAAATTTACAAAATACACTGACAAACAACCGCAAAGGAAAAGACAAAAAAAACTTTCATTTTCGCAGCATTCCCTTCACTTTCACTCTTGTATAATCAGCTCAGCACAGCCCACAGCACTCCCTAGAATATCAGAATTCAATGGACCTTTGACGATATTCACGATATTTAACAAGAATGTCAATATATCAAACCATGCAAAAATATAATTCTAGGTCTAACCAGATTTGAACTCAAGAGTTGTTCCTAAGCTCTGCAAGCTCATAGTTCTTCGAACTAGTCTGACCTAAACGCATTAATGTTGTTAAACAATCTGTGGACAACATTCAACATTTCATTTCAACCGGTTGAGCATATGAATTTTATTCCATAACAATTTGAAGGAATGCGTATTATGCTAGCGTGCATGCAAATGCAATGCAGACACAAATTCAGGAATCAGTACAGGAAGAACTCGGACATTGCCGTTCATTTTAAATGCATTGATGCTAATTTTCCTGAGCATATCTAATTAAATTACAAATAAAAACAGGTGAGAGATTCTTCCTATAATCGAGGAATTATTTTACAAAAAAATGCATTAATCACTACACATCATTAACATCAGCACATCTTTTAATCTCACTTAATTTGTGCTTTGCTCTCTCCTCAATCCTCTAATTTTTTTCACTATTATCATATCACTATGCTCTCGCTCTCATTAGACACTTCTGGGTGTTTTTGTTGTTATTACTATTGCAGGGACATCATGCCATGCATGGGCTGGGTGTTATTGGAGTTGCATGTGTTTGGATGGTGCATTTTGCAAGCACTATCCAAAGCACATCTTTGTGCTTTTACTTGAGCTGCGATTTTCAACGGTTTCTTGAATGATGGTTTCGTGGTGTAATTGGTCAGCACTTTGGACTCTGAATCCAACAATCCGAGTTCGAGTCTCGGCGAGACCTGTTTTCTTTTGCATTTTATTCCAAAGAAGTTGTACGCGAGTGCAGGGAGTATTTTAAATATTTTTGAGTGATTTTTTGGAAAATTGTAATATCAGTTGGTGCGGTCGGGAACTGTTGATGAATGGATGGCAATTCATAAGTAGTCTTATCTTAGTAAATTCAGCTCCCATAATCATTAGAATGAAAATTAAAATATTTGAATCTATTTATTTGACTGTTTTCCCCTTTTTGTGACGGTTTGGCGATTGGCGATATTGTAATATGTGTGATTTTGTAATTTGGCTTTAACTAACTGGTGCAATAAAATAAATATTGTATTCTGCATATGCATATGATGGGTGATTTATTTGACTTAATCTGAAATAAAATCGAGGCCTATATGGTGTGAGATGAATTCATGTTATGCACAAGCACTATTTCCTTCCAATCGCAATCCAAGCTTCCAAGCCAAAATGCAAAACAGTGACAAAGCGTGATGGCAAAAAGTGAATGAATGGATACCGCATATGCATTGCAATATTGCAATTTGCAACTGCAATTTGGATTGTAAGCAAATAAATTGTGCAGACTGCAATTAAAAATCAAAAGGAGTGAAACCAAATGCAAAATGCAAGTCCACTGCTTTACTTTGCTTTAAATTCTAAATGAATATTAGGAAAGAATTATAATATGCCTAATTTACCTAAATCCCTAGCATCAGTTGAAATAGTCAAATACGAACTGGAAAATAAAAACAGAAAATTAAGCAGAATTATTTCTATTGAAATGTTTCAGCCTTGCAAAAGAATAGGTTTAAATAAATGACAACTTGAGAGCTGGGGATGGGGATAGCTCGTAGCTGTTTCCTAAAAGTGCCGGAAATTGAGAGCACTTATCAAATAAATATAATTGTTTCGAAATCCAGTTTTTCAATGATGTACGTATCCTCTTAATTTTTGTTCTCTTTGCGAAATTATTTGGAAGCTAATATTCCCTTCCAAATCGAGTAAATTAGTTGGAACTTCCAGTACCAATTAATTTCATATGCTCAATAAAAACCTATAGGTTAATCTCGTTCCGCCGAATTGAGTCCCATTATTCATCTGTGTTTAAAATTTTTAAGTCAAGATTATAAATGACACAATCTTCTTTAACTGCTTTTCTTTACTTGCAATTCCGATGCTAATAACAAAAAACTACTTCATTTTAATTTATTTTCCAATTATTACATGCTAGACATGCTTTATTTGATCAATCCTTTTTTAAATACCTCCAACACACTGGCTAGTTGTAAACTGGCAATATATTTTTACATTTCGTCGAGTTGCTTTGTGACAAGAAATAAAGAAACTTCTAATTTCGTTAAGACTTCTAGTAAATTAGGACGCGTCGCGTGGGACATGCAGTCATGTACAGTCCGTGTCATGCTTCATGCAGTCGCAGTCGAGGACTATTTCTAATACTTAATCTGGGGAACCGAGTAATAAATTTCATCATCCTGGCTGGACTTAGTAATTAATCAAGGAATTGCTGATGATAACAGAATTCTTAAAATTACGTAGGGATTTCATTCTTTGGTAACCAAAATAGGCACACAGTGCAGGTTAAGTAAGTGGAATAATACATTTTCGATCACATCGGTTTGGTGCTGTCTAGTACTACTCTTCTACTCCTAAGAATCTATTTGTATCATACCGTTTGGTATTTCACCCCTAAGGTTAAGCATCAAGATTTTAAAATACGGAATGTTTTTCAAAACAAAATTTACGCAAAATCCTCGTCACAAACTGGTTTTAGAATCGACACATATCAGAACTAGCAAAATATTTGACTAGGCTATCGTAGTAGAGATATCCGTCTTAGAAATTTAAATCTTTGGAGAACAACAAAATTAACAAATTAATTTGTAGCACTAAATCAATCTATTATGCACTACGACCTGCACTTAATAAAACCTGGATTACAGGTATGGTTTTGTCTGACAGAAAACAAAGTGCATAATATCAACGTTTGAATGCTAAACCTCGTTAAATTCTAAATTTATTTACAATAACTTATTGTTTTGAGATCTCTCATTGTAAGTTTATCAACTATTCAAATAATATTCCTTTTTGACAATCACAATTAATTGTTTGCGTATTTCTAAGCATGACCAAATTTTACTTCCGTTCAGCAACCCTTTGCAATACTAGACAATTTGATTTACTTTTCCTAACACAACACTGTAGCTTTTACTTTTTACCTGATGGTACATGTTTCGTCAAATACTTAAAATTTAGAACCTGGATATCATGGTAAATTCTGGTCTGCTAAGAGAGATGAGGCGATGAACGAGTTGAAAAGAAGAGTCGTTGATTCATTTCCGTGGAGGAACTGTTGGCGGGGCTCCCGCACGTGCTGGTACTGGGGGTAGCGAATTCGGAGCTTGAGCTACAGCAGCAGGGCCTTTAGTTGGAATTACGGTAGCTGAGGATGGCACTTGTGCAGCCCTAGGTGGGACTTGAACCGGTGCAGTAGAAGAGACTGGGACGGCGGCGACCCTAGCTGGAATAGGAGGTACACCAGCAGTTTTTTGGACTGTTTCAACCTTATCTCCTTGTCTGCGAGGAATCGGTGGAATTTGGACTCCTGCGCTCGGACCCGCCGCTTCCTTTTCTGGAGACTCAACTGGCGAAGGAGTCTTCAATGATGGCTGCCGAGGAGGCGGGACCGGTGGCTCATCTGGATCGGGCTTATTAGGAGAACCTATCATGATTTTGCCTGGGTGTGGTGGTGGCGCTTTAGGATTCATGCTGATCGGTGGAGATTTCCCACCTTCCCTCTACAAAGCGAACATTTCCTCATTACGTATTGAGTTAACCCCGAAGAAAGGAAGAAACGAATGGCAATTTTCTTACCTCAAGAATATTTGCTCGCTCGGGAACAGGAGAACGCGGTGGAGGAGGTCGCCCAGGGGTCGGGCGGTTGCGAGTTTGAGAACGAGATTCGTCATCCATGTCTCCTTTGGTAGCGGCGGAGCTCGACTCTTCTAAAAATAGAAACGAAGATTAATTCAGGGCAGATGGCACCTTAATCTTAGATGCACAGAAATAACTGTTAAAAATTAAACGACATTTCAGTGCCAATCAGAAAAGATATTAATCATATTAATAGAGGTACCAGGGAAAAAAATAGAAAGGGTGGGTTATTGTTAAAAATACTGTAAGGTTTCACTCCAGTTGGACGGAAGATTGACTTATAATCAGGAAATTTTGAAATTACTTCAGTAATGCCAGAGCCGTAAAACTTTAGCCCAGGCCACAGTATTGAGAAAAAAGAAAAACAATTATTAATTGCTGGCTCCTGACCAAATAATTTCGACCAATTTTATTATGAGGAAAGGCTACATTATACGACTTGTGGCATCTGAATGTATTTGATTTTTGATCACAAGTACAATAATTGTACTAAATTATACCCTAAATTATTTAGGGTGAACATGAAATTGAATAGGGATGGCCCGAATAGTGTATTCGGCCACTTGCCGAATACCGAATATTCCTATTCGGCCAATGGCCGAATACCGA
>JAQGCM010000079.1:0-41489 GCA_034699705.1 Hymenaphorura dentifera
GTTTTATTTTCAGCTTCAGCGCAGGGTCGTAAGCAGACGAGACCGGGCGGGCTAGCGGCCAAGCTTGCCCGGCCACAATAGTTGATATGGTATTCGTTCTGGACACTCATGCGCCACCTACCTAAATTCCACATCGCCTTATGTCCGTTTCGACAAATAAAAATGTCATCTCTGCCCCACGGGCAGGAACAAACGTCGACCGCAGGTCGCCAACAGCAATTCATTACTCTGAGACCGCAACCGGAGCCCCAGCAATTCACCACTGTTGCAGCCCGTGTTGCTATCAATTTGTCGCGTCTTGGGACGATGAGTTGTCTGTGTCAAAACCGTCCTTACTCTCCTTACTCAAGAACAAGTGACAAAGCTTTTCGTTCGTTGGTTTGAAACAAAATCTAAAAAAATCTATACTTTTTTTATTCTAAAGGCAAAGGATTGGTACTACCGATCCAGACGAAGAAATCGATGAACTGGACAAATCATCTGAACCATTAATAAATTTTATAAAAGCAAATAAAAAATTGCAAATTATTAATTTTGGTGGATATGGTCATACTAAGGATGATTATGACTATCTGTGGGGATTTGGACAAAATAATAGAATATTCCCAATAACACAAAACATTCTATTAGAAATATGCAGAATTGGGCCAAAATTACTCAACGTTCAACTCCAATTATTACCTAATAGTTCTGACTTAACATTGAATCAAAAGCTAAATTTGGATGTTTGCATTGAAAGCATTGTAATGTCAAATGATACAGCAATGTTAGCTGATTTGACCGAAAAATATATTCCATCAATTGCAAAAATTGAATTTGGAATTCTTTTAGCAAGAGAAGAAGTGTCCAATATGAAATTATTTTCAAAATTAAATATTACAACAATTCATTGGTATTGTATTAAATTAAGCGTCAATCATAATCCAGGAGATTTAGATTTGGATTTAGAAATTTATCAAGATTTATTTGAAAATAATCTACACAAATTGCTAGAAATTTATGTTAGTCAAGGTCAATCTAATTAAATTGAAGATGAATTAATTAATTTCAAATCTGATATTTGCACAATATTACCAAATTTGAAATTTATACATTTGTATCGATATTTTGGTGAACATGGTCATCTTCTTTAAGCGACTTGGAATAAAGTTTTGCTTCTTCTCATTTGCACACTGATCTTGCACTCGATTTTTGTTTAGTTTTCCCATCGTGGATTTTTAATTTATAGGTTATGAATTTTCGTATAGATTATTACACGGAAGTAAAATGTAAAGGTCAGTATTGTTTTCGCGATAATGGGCAGCGATCGATGATAAAATAAAATTGCAAAATTTGCTTTACAACATCGCATGTTACGAAACGAACATCAAACAAGGTGTATCAAATTCGAAAAGTGAACTGCCAATCATAGCAACTCGAGGTTTATTTCAAGGATTAAACTTTGACTGATGACGACTTTAGTTTGGTTGAGTTTCGGTGGACAAAATTCCTGCACTCGCTTGAAAATGATTTTCAATGATGTTCATGGCCATTTTTGTATTTAAGGAAGAATTTATCATTGCAATTACTGGTTTTAGTTTTGAAATTTGAACCTTCGTTGCAGATTTTTGTTACTCAACAAGTTGAGATCATTTCTATAATTTTCTAAGTTTTCCTTCTTCGAATTTCACTTCCATTGGAATCTCAATATAAGCTTTGCAAATGAGGAATGTTTTGCCTTAGAATTTTTGCTATAGTTTGCCGTTGTCAATTCCTTGGAAGATTTGTGAATAGTGTGTGCAATTATCTGTACTATTAAATGCTATCCACTAGTGTCAAACTAGTGATACCATATTGCATGTAGTGAATTCGGTAAAAATTGCAAAGAACTTGCAGCTCCAACGATTAACAATATAACTTTGCAAAATAAACATCGTAAGTCACATTATGGGTTTGCCCAGCAGGTGTGGGCAAACTCATGCCAACTCGCGAATTCATTTTATTCGATAATTTATGTTGTAAATTTATTTGCGAATTTCGATTCAAATGGTATGGTGTAGGCGCAAAAGTTGACAAGTTAATTTACGACTCGTTTGCGAACCAAAAAAATAACCAATCGACAGGTAACCGACTTAGGAAATTTCAGTAGTGGCAAATTGTGCTCGTTGGTGCTCATTGGTAATTTGTAAACAACGAAATGCTAGAGAAGTCTGCAAACTCATTTTTTCTATTTGCACAAATATTTCTCGCCTTTGCGATACACATCAGACACGTGGGTTTATCCATATACTACAAAAGCAAACTTTTATGACGTTTCTCTTTTAAAAAATTGGGCTTTAATTTTTTGTCCGTGTTTCTCACCTTCCAAAATGTTGTTGTCCCCAGGCAATCCAATGAAAGTCGGCTGATTTTAGTTGAAAAAACATTCAAGATGGATACAAGCGAAGCACTAATTAAGAATAACAAAATTGAAATATCTCAAATCAGGGAACGCAAAGTTCATACTTGGCTAAACATCTGTCTTGGCAAAGCTAGAGGCACTCACAATGTTTGCGGTGTTATGGCTTCCAACAATTTTCACAAAGACAACAGGAAGTGGAGTAAATTTAATTGTTTGCCAAGATTTTGCCCCATATTTTACGCCCACTGTTCGCCAATTTAGTTTGTCTGTTGAGACTTTGACAGAGAAATCCTGGTTCCTATCGTCCCCATCCCACAGTCTCAATTTTATAACGGAGATGACAAATGGTTGCGCTAAACGAACGATAATACCACCAGTGCCGATTGCATGATGAGTATATGCTGAGGCCTGTCCCTCGAAGAGCCCTGCGATAAAATTCAACAAATACTTTAAGTTGGGAAGAATCGTATTTTTATAAAATTTTGGGTGGGCATGGGACATGCATGGCTCACCATTAATCAGTGCATTAGGTGTTGTATTGATTCCTTCAAAAACAACTGCACCCTTCGCAACTAGTGCCACATTTTCGCTTGGAGCTGATTGGAAATTCACCCCAATTAGACAAAGCTATTAATACATATTATTTAGAATAATTCAAACCTAGAAATCCCGAAGTACGATCCAGAACCCACTTCTCAAAGGTGTAAATGCCTCAAGGGAGACAACGTGAAGTGGTCCGTTTCGTGAATTTGCTGTGCCGACAATTCTAATATATCTGTGCCAAAGTTAAGCTCATGCAAATCAACAGTTCAATATTTTTGGCAACTAAAAGCAAAAGCATAGACTCACTGAAGCAAGCATGGCCTGAAGAATATATTTTGCCAAGAGCGGCACTCATAATTGCTATGATCCACAATCCGCGACCAGCTTTGTTCATCTCTTGAAACTTCGATATAGTATGAGTACCATCTGGAAGAACAATTGAATGCATGTTTTGGTCAGGGTATCGAATCGGAATTATTTTCTCTGATTCCGATTCTAATTATTAATTCGCCTTCTTTTAAATGCGGATTCCGAGTCCGATTCTTTTCCAGTTTTCCGATTCTAAATTCCAATTTTAATTCCGATTATTTACAAATTCCGATTTCGAATTCGAATTCCGATTCTTTCTGATTCCAATTCCTTAATTTCGAATTCAAATTAAAATTCCGATTATTTTCGAATTCCAATTCCGATTCCGATTCGATGCCCTGGTTTTGGCATATTTTTGCTAATAAATTAAGTACTTCTAAAGCGAGCCCTATTTCACATAGGACAAGGCTTGCCCAATCGTATTCTGGAATTTTTTTTTGCACAGGCACGCAATTGCCAAAAAAAATTCAAGTATCGATTGAAGACGATTGTCCTATTTGAAACAGGAGGACTAAAATACTACCTATCGTCCAAATCCAACAGGCTCAAACGAATGTAATTGAGCATGTAGTTTTGGCGTAGCTTAATAACTATGCCCTCCCGGTCACGAAATGGATGTTCAGTAAATCCAGACGTTCCTGTAAACGTGTAGCTGTCACCGTTTATAATGGCTTCAGGTGATGTTCCTGACCGCACCGTAGCGCCTTCATTCACATGGGCAACATTCTCAGAAGGCACTGAAAAGATAAGCACAATAAAAAAAATTCTTAAGTATTTCATAAGTACAGACTTGTGCCTAAGAATTACCAAATTGCATTGGTATTTCCGAGTTGATTGTTTCAGAGTCCCAATAATTGCTCTCGTTGTCATTGTTGTCGTTGGCACTTATTATTGAGCCGCCACGTGCACTTGGCGGTGGGGGAAACTCATCCGCTTGCATTCCATTGGGCCACCAGAAAAACGAGATGAACTGAATTCGGTGACTTGTGTTTGGCATTAGTTCCTGGAGCTCGGGTCTTAGAATTCCATATCTTAAGCTCTGGCCGACTTTATGGTCATCTAGACCATGATCTGTAACCATTTCCGAAGTCATAATTAAGCGAATAATTTTACTGCGCTAAACTTTTGTACAGAACTACAAAACTGGAATTTATTATTAGAAGGGCAAACCTTACCTACAAATACTTGCAAATACTCTTCAGCAAGATTATTTACTTCTAGTGCTTCGCGAACTCGTTCAAAGGACATGACGGTAAATTAAAAGAGAAGTTACCGCTGAGGTACTGAAGACTATTAGTGACTTCAAGCCAAAATTTGATGTCGCTTTCCGTTTCCATAAAAAACTTATGGAACGTTATTCAAAACTACACCCGATATTTTTCAGTTTGCTCTTATCTTTGAGATTGGAAAATTGGCGATAATGTTGACCGTCACCGTCGTACGAGTTCACTTCATTTCATTGCATGCATATTTGTGAGGCATTAGATTAGATATGCTCGTCTAGTTCTGGGCCGCTATTGTGTGTTGTTCACAGATAATAATAATTATTTGCTCACAGCATTTCTGCAAATAATGCCCCTTGCAGAATCTACAACTCTTCTGACTATGCTTTTTAGCACCACTACGGATATTCGCACTCGCGCATAATATTAAACTCCATTTTTCTTCACTTCCAAAGGAAGATTTACAACCGATTTGCAGCAATGAGCAATGATGGAATTTGGCGGCCCCCGTCCAACTGTTCCGAGTTCTAATTCCGGTCCGACCGCCGATTCTTGCTAAAAAATAGTATGACTCTCTAAACTCCAAAATGCCCAAAATCTCAAAACTCTATAGTTGCAATTTGCACCTTGCAAATCGAAAAGACAAGAAGACAATGAACTGTGATTTTTACAAAAATTGTCCTTGATCGACTTTGATTGTTGCGACGACAATCAAAGCAGTAGACTAAGGAAGGGCAGATGTGTGCAGGGCAGTGCAGTGGCACAGGTGAAAGTAACGAGAACGACGACGAATTTTGTGAGCTTTTCATAAAATTTGCATAGTTTTTGATTCCGTGAATTCCGTCCCACGTCAAACGACGCACGCCTTCACGCGTTCGAAGAATTTGGCAGATATAATTTTCATTCACTACCGAAAAAAGTTTCACATTCAGATTTTGTGGTCAGTCAAATTCGGACGACGACAAATTTAATGTTCTCAAAGAATTTCAAAAGTCGTTCTAAAACGCTGTCTGCCGACAACCTGATGTGATTACGATTACGAATCACGATTACGATTTCTACGAACGACTGCATGTTGACTACACGCTTAAATTATGCGATTATTTTTGCTCAGCGTTCGCTCGGCTCAACTCATCATGACTTTTGCAAATTATGACTTTATGTATTACGAGTAAACTGTTGAATTGTTGTTAAACTTTGCGTTTTTTAAAATGACAACATAATCGATTACGATGACTGATTCATTTTGATTACCGAACTTAATTGAACATTACATTTGCATTGTCTGCTGAACTTATTGAATTCCATTTTCTAATTTATTATTTATATTAAAATGTATCTTGAATCGGAAAGTGCAAAAATTAAGCAAAATCTTTGATTTAACTAAAATTGGAAGATAAATCTGTGTGGTGCGAGTCTGCGAGAATGGAGAGGATAACAACACAAAGTTCTTGAAAATCGGGCCACAAGTTAAGCAGTTTCTGCATTCAAATGAAACGAATATTTGCAATAAAACAGTTTTTAACTATTTGTATTGCAATAGAACAGATTAGTGCAAAAATCACAAATTGTTGTTTTCTCTTTGATCAAAAAAACTTTCTAAACGGTTGGGGTGGGGGCCAAAAGTTTTTTTGCAATAATTGCAGTTTGTTTTAGAATAGTATGGATTAACGGATACAGCAAAGAAAAACTTTAAAACATTATTGTGCAAAACATGTGCTCCAAAATTGTAAAATTGTAACGCAAAAGTTAAGCGGCGGTTTTCATCTCAGATCGTATTCCCGTTCCCGAACTATCGGGAATCCGGATTCCCGAAAACCCAACGGAAAATTCCCGAAAATCGAATTATATTTTCCTGCTAATCGAGCATGCAACTGCACACGCAGCTAAAATTAAAATTGGGTTCCAAAACATTCTAGACTTAAAGCACTCATGACCTCGTTCATTGCTTAGTTAATTGGTATTTTTTCAATTTCAGTTTCTAAAACTGACTTGAGAAAGGCTGAAACCGTATTGCCCAGTTTTGTTTCAGATAAATCCGATTGCAGCCCGAGAGGTTAGTCTCACAAGACATGTACAACTAGTCAGTGCAGTGCAGTGTTCCGTTTCTTTTTCTTCCGGTCGAAATTCATTTTCCCGACAGTGGCAGAACATTGAAGAGATTGACAAAATTGAAGAAAGTGGACCAAAATGTTCGGAAAATTAAAGCCTTCCACAGTTTGCTGTGCTAAACAAAGTTCTTTTCAGTTTAAAACATTTCATTGTCCAACCAATTTCGGTTGAAATTCTCGAGATTCGAGATTGTTCACGAATATTGTATTGTATTGTAGGAGTTCAGAATTCAGCTTTCTCTAGCTTGATCATTTAGTTTCTTCTTCCGTTCCTTTCGATTTGTCCAAATTTACTTTTGTTTCGTCCACTGTTGTCCACCAGTTTTACCGACTGTCGTCCAGGTAGGTGGAAGAATCCGGGCGCCTATTCGGCCATTTAAGGTAAGTTTGGGATGATATTCTCGATAATTTAAGTACATTTCCTTCGTGGAAATTTTCAAAGCAAAGATACACAAAATCTGCAAGCTATAGTTATCCTAAATTTGGTGACAGGACTAAGGAGCGCCGAGTGGATTGCTGAAGTCTTATTTCAAAATTTGTTGTTCCATAGCTTGTGTGCTTAGCAGTTCAATAAGCACATTTTTTAAAAAGAAACTCAAGATTTTGTGCTTCTGCTTAAGAATACCAGGTCAAGTTATTTTTAGGGAATTTGTCGGGATTCCTGAAAATTTTATTCCAAATTTCCCGATTCCAGAAATCCCATTCCAGATGCGGGAATACGATCCCTATGTGCAACTGTGCAAGTTGCAAACTGCAATAATGCTTGCTAACTGCTGCATAACTGCAACAATTATTGCAAATTGGAAATTTGCAAGTGGGCCCTTAAAATTACTATATCCCCGATTTCTCCTATCCCACCCAATCTCTCTCACAATGCCCTTGCGACGTTCACAAGAAAATTCCTCAAGCGAATATTACAGCAGCGCACTTTTTTGAGAATTTGCACACAATACACACACACACACAGTTCAAGTTAATTTTATATTTTTTGCCGGGTGCGGGCATTAACTCTGTGTGCGCGTACGGCAAAGGCATCAACTTTTTTTATCAATTAATTAATTAAAACGCAATTAAAACTCACCGAGCCGGTGCCGCGCCGCAAAACCACGCCAAGCACTTACCAATTTTTCAGTGACTAATTACAAATTTGACATACCGAACCGAACAGTTTGACCTTGACTGACCGACCGGACCTGACCTAGACCTTTCACCAAAAACCGTCTAAATTTCTGTCAAAATACAGTCGCCGGACCCACCGACCCGACCGCAGGACTGGTTCGGAAACTGTGACCGTCAACCGGTTGCCGGGACCGTGAGCCGAACCGTGACCGTTCAAAAATGCAATTGTTGAAACCGAGTTGGATTCATCACGATGACCACCCAATTCTGTGCATTGACGTTCACCCGGACGATACCCGCTTCGTCACTGGCGGCCAAGGGGCTGACTCTGTCGGGCGAATCGTCATTTGGAACATGAAGCCAGTGTTGGAGCTCAATGCTCAAGAGGACCAAGAAAATCATCAGCTGTCACATTCTCACCTATCGGAGCCAAAATTATTGTGTCAATTGGATCATCACAACGCCTGTGTCAACTCAGTCCGATGGTGTCATTCTGGGCGCTATTTGGCCTCCGGCGGTGACGACAAAGTCATAATTATTTGGAGACTGACGGCCAAAGCAAATCCAAACTCAATTAGAAACAATAGTCAGTCCAATTGTTTTGGGAAAACTGCGTACGAGACTTGGAAACCAGTGTCAACGCTGAGGAGCCATGCTGGGGACATTTTGGACATGTCTTGGTCGCCGGATGACAAGTATTTGGCGTCAGCCTCGGTGGACAACACGATCCTAGTTTGGGACGCTCATAAATTCCCAGTCGTCATTGCGGAATTGAAGGGTACGGAAACTCAACTCAACTAAATTTGATTATCGTTAGTTAGTTTGCCAATTAGGTTCTAAAGGTATCAAATTAAGTTCCCAAAATCAATTTTGGACTTTGGGAACCAAATTTGGTTCTTGAAGAACCAGGTAATTTGGCTGGCTCGGCTAATTTTACCATTTTGGCCCTAATTAAACCAAATTTGCAACGTAACTGAGCTCATTATAGCAAGATGATCTGACCTTTGACCTTTTTTGCTAACGCTTTTTTGGAATATTCTCAGGTCACGCAAGTCTCGTGAAAGGAGTGACGTGGGACCCGGTCGGCAATTACCTAGCCTCCCAATCCGGTGACAAAACGCTCCGAATTTGGCGGACGTCAGACTGGGCCCAAGAGCACATAGTGACGGAGCCGTTCACCGAGTGCGGGGGAACGACCCACGTCCTAAGACTGGACTGGTCTCCTGACGGCATGTACCTCGTGTCCGCCCACGCCATGAACGGCGGAGGACCAACGGCTCAAATCGTTGAGAGGGACGGGTGGAAAACTGACAAAGATTTCGTGGGTCATCGCAAGGCTGTGACTTGTGTCCGATTCAACCCAAACATTATGACCAAGAGCAAAACAAAAACTTGTCTCGTGGCCCTGGGCTCTCGTGACCGTTCGATTTCAGTGTGGTCAACGCACCTGAAGCGACCCGTGGTGGTCGTCAGAGACCTTTTTGATAATACTGTGATGGACTTGGCCTGGTCTTCTTGTGGGACCGTCTTGATGGCTTGTTCTTGGGACGGGACAGTGGCCGTGGCCAAATTTGACAGTGAAGACATTGGAAAACCACTTTCTTACGATGAAAAGAATTCGCTGCACGAAAGAGTTTATGGAAAGTCTCTGACGACGAACGTGAACGCCAACAATGCGGCGAGTGAAGCCGTGTCGAGCAAAATCGTTCAAAACGTGGAAGTGTTTTTGGCTCGGAAGGACACGGATGCGGTGGAGGTCAAAAACGTGTGTGAAAATGGAACAGCGCCGCGTCTCCAACCGCCGCGCCTTGAGTTTGACCCGATCTTGATGGACGTCGACGCTCCAGTCGTCATTCGAGGGCCGATTGACAAGCAAATTGAGACGAGGAGGGCGGACGGGAGGAGAAGAATCACGCCCATGTTTTTGCCAAATATTGGCGTCAATTTTATGACGGACGTGGAGGGGATGCCGCCTACGATTTTTCAAAATAGTGAGAACTCGAATCACTCGAATCTGAGGGAGAACATGGTGTCGGGCATTGAGGATGTCAAAATTGAACAGCCGAAAGAGGAGCCTATGGACATGTCGACAGCGCCAGTGCTGCAAGAACCAACAATTGGAGCGACAATGAACATCGTCAAGACTGAGTCTCAGCCGGCAGACCAAACTGAGAACTCAGGTCAACCGGAAGTCAATAGTGGCAACGGCATTGTCTCGATTGAAATTCCTCGTGGGCCGCCGACGTCGTCATCCGCAGCCAATTCAAACGACGGAGTTGCCGTTGCCAGTGCTGCAGTTGCAACCAAGGATGGCGGCAAAGAGAAGCCAAATTTTGACTCAACAATGGCGAAGACCAACGGAGAACCGGAACCGCAGCCGCCGATACTGAAGAAAATGTCAGAGTTGACCCCTCCGGCCACTACCACGACTTCGGCTCCAACCTTGACCCCAGCGCCTGGAAGTGCAACGTTGAAAAGAAGAGCCTCTGCCTCTGACGAATCTAAACCACTCAAACCACTGAAAAAGACGGTAAAATTGACCACCATCGTGGAACCTACCCCAGAGAGGAATCAGGAGCCACAATTTTCGTCAACTCCGCGCCCTGGCCTTGCCCCTACAACAATAGCAACAAAGCCAAATTCACGCCCAATTTCTCCACTAACTGGTACTGGTACTGGGGTAGTGTCGGCTTCGACGTCTCCGCCGAAACCTCTTGCTCTAGCCCAGGCCCACTCCTTGTCCGGGGTTCCTCGAAGAAGGCTAAGCCCCATGAAGATCACTGGCATATTTTCCGCCAAAATTGTGAAAAAACCGGATATTCACTACACCCTAGAAGCGGAGAATCAGCCGCCCCGGAACTACGTCCTCCGATGTCGCCATGAGCTCACGTCGGGCGGTAACCCCACAACGCTCCCCGGTTTGTCTTGGACTGTCCAAACGGACGCCGCGATTTGTGGAGTGAGCGGCGACGGGTTTCGCGTCATTGCTGTCTGTGAAGACGCCACGGTCCACATCCTTGACCTCAAAGGTCACTACGCGATCCCGCCTCTCATGGTCTCCAGCGTGCCCAGCAGAATGGCTCACAACGGAGACTTCTTCCTCATTGTGACGACCAAGGCAACTATTCACATTTGGAACATTCACACCAAGAAAAGCATCAAGACTGAGTCCATCATGCCGCTCATCACCCAACCTACCGTCCCATGCCCAACCGGAACCGGAAGTGAGCCGCTCCCAACCCCAAAGTTAGTCGACATTGCCAACGTGAGTGTGAGCTTGGCCGGGGTCCCGCGTGTAGTTCTCTCGACCGGAAAATGTTTCATGTTCAACGCGGACATGGGGAGTTGGATGGTCATGAGTGACCCAAAGTCTCATGGGTTCGCAGGCGGCTCGTCTGAGGACGGACTCGGCTCCTTGACCGTTGACCCCTTGTGCCGAAGGACAGGACTTTTGAGCCAAATTAAATTGAGACTGGCCACGGCCAAGGAGTTGGAGAGGACAGAGGACGTTCGGGAATGGTTGATCGTGCTGGCCAAAGCCATGGCGGCCCAAGGGCTGAGGACTGAATTGCATCAGTTGTGCGAGGATCTGTTGGGCCCAACTCACTCGTCGGTGACAGCCCAAGGTGGGTCTTGGTCGCCGACGATGGTCGGAGTTGACAAACGCAAGGCTCTCAGACTGATTTTGGATGCACTGCTTAAGGATTTGCTTTGGCAAGATTTGTACTGTGAGTTTAAAGATTTGTTGGACGGGGTGGAGGAGGAGATCAATGGGCACGATGAAGGAGAGGTTCCAGTACCGCAAGGTCAGGGGCAGGGTCAGAGCCAAAGTCAAAGCCAAGACGGTGCCGGTGCCGATGTCGATGTCGGTGAGGGGGTTGAGCCCATGGTCACTTCGTAGTTCGTAGAACTTGAAGGAAATTGATTTTGAGGTAAATTTCCAATTAAATGCAGTGCAGACAAATTCAAGTTTTCCAAAAATCGTCGTTGTTCTAAGTTCTAATTCAAATTTTGTTTGATTTTATCGCAGCGGGTTGAATGAAGACACCGCAAAATGCAAAGCTGGTCACACAAGTTTTTGTTCTGAAGTCTCGTCAGATCAGACCCTTAAATTGCCCTAAAATTTGAAGGGCTGATTGATGCTTGATTTGACCGGACGGGAGCAAAGAGCTTCAGAAAAAACTCAAACTCAAACCCCAGGAATGAAAATCCGATTGATTGGATTCAATTCGGCTTCAAATCGGTCTTTCGGTGATTGTTTCAGTTTAGTTTGCAGTGCAGTGCACAATTTGGGCGATTTTATTGACTGAAAAAGCACAAATTGAGTTTGGCATTTAAACTGAATGAACTAATTGTAAATCGTAATTAAGGCTGTAATGTAATAATTGTATTTTGTGTTAATTTTTGGTATTAGTCTTAGATTAGCTCTAGCACTAGCAGCATTTGTGACTTGGTCTGATTTGACTATTTGACCTTTAGGCAATAATTGTATTAGGCTCTAGCTTCTATTCCCATGACATGACCTGGACAAGTCGAGTTGAAAATTTTTATGCCCAATTTGCCAAAATTAGCCTTAGTTTGTGTTATGTCCGTGTCCTTGTGCACTGTACTCTGCACAATGTTTTGCTCAACAATTAGTGTGCAAAAAAGCTGTGAATCAGAATTAGATTTTAATCTAAGATTTTAGGTACTTGTACATGTATAAATTTAGAATTTTTTCTTGTAAATTTTCCTTGGGGGATTTTGTGATATAATTTTACTCAAATCGCTGACTAGAGTAAGACTCGAATCGTTGAATAAATTTCATCCCAGTCTACAAAGCAGCCTTCCAAGTGTCTGTCTCCTTTTGAGGCATCAAATGCTTCTCTTCCGTGAAGAAATCGCCAGTTGTCAATGATTAGGACGTCGCCTTGAAGTAGGAATTAGTAATTAGACCATAGTCGCCATATTGTTTTGGGGTTTCATTGTTGTGAATACTTATTGTTGACAAAACTTCCCAAAAATTGCAAATTTACCTTCTTTTAGCTTGAATCTCATCAAATTTTGAGGCTCGTAGCAAAGATTCGTGAACAATTTAAGGGCTCCGTACAAGGGTCGAACTTTGTCGAGTGGAATTGGTTGAAAGGAACTCAATTGCTGGTTACTGTACACGATCCGAATGAGTTTTCCAGAAGACTCGGAGTGACTGCAACAATGAAATGAAAAAAATTAGCTTAGAATGTGTCCAAATTTTGGCACTTTTGGGTTTTGCCACTAGAAAAACTTACACAAAAGTCGGAGAATGATGAACTTTGTTGAATTTTCTAAAGTCTTGCCCAACGTCAGCAAATTCGACTGAAGTTTCGCTCAAAATTTGATATTGCTCGGGGTATCTTTGCTTCATTTGATGGGCGGCTAGGAAGCCGTCGACGATTGTCGACTGACCTCCGTCGTGACCTTCGTACTGCTTGATGCAGTGCAAAAGTTGAACCCCCGGGGGGTAAACGTAGTAAGGAAGGTCAGTGTGGACGCAGAGTTTGGTAGAAGTGTAGGCCAGATTTGAAGCATTTCGCTCAGATTTTACGGTGAATTCGTCTCTGGAAAATTAAGTCGAAAGAAATGTCAAGATTTCCTGGAAAACTTCTCAAATCTCAAATCGAGAATTTTTTTTTTGCGGTATTACCCGTAATGCGTAGTTCGGATGAATCCGATTTTGTCTACAAGCCTTCGAAGTTGTCCAACTTGTTTCGGTGCACCTTCGAGCCGGAAAACTCCAAATTTCGAGAGGACTTGAAGCAATCGAAGCAATTTTTGAGGTTCTAGCAGAACTGCGTCGAAATTGTCACTTTCAATCTCACAGTTTGCACCGACGAGTTGGACATTTTCGCGTAAAACATGTGTCCTTTGCTGAATGTTTTCGTCAGAGAATCGCCGGTCGAATAACCATTTCTCTGAAAAAGTGCCTTCGTGGCCGTCCGACCAGATGCATCGAATTTGGCCGTCAGCTTGGAGGTCCGCACGGGTGATTTGCTTGTCCAGGTCGAGGTCAACCATTAATTTTTTTCGGGATTGGGAAGAGGCGTGGAAACAGTCGGGGCAAGTGCAGTTGTCTTGCAGAAAAATCCAAGGGTAATTTTGATCGGAGCCGTCGCAAAATTTGACCTAGAAGTTAAAGTTTAAGGTGGTCAAAAAGTGAGCGTTTAGCAATCCAATTTTGACAACAATGCAAATAAAATTGCATTGTTGGGAGAGTCGAGTGGCTGGCTTCGCATTATTGGCTTACTTTGATTGCTTCGGACTCAGAGACAAGGTTGACCTCTTTGATCGGAGCTCCAAGAGATTGGCAAGAACTAAAGGATTTTGTTAATCTTAAATTCGCACCACCAGCACTGCTAAATTTCAAGTATTTTGGTACAGCGGCGGCCACTAAAGGCCGAAATTTTGGCAACAATTTTTTGACTATAAACAAAGAAGATGCCATTTTTTGAAATATTTGTGACGCCATGTCGTGACCCTAAATGGAAAACTACCAAAACTGTGGCAATTTTTGCAACCAAAACTGCAAAGGACTTTTGTGCCAAATTGTCAAATTTATGCTGGCTTATCAGCGCGCGCGTGAAGTGAGCAGAGCAATGAACTGACAGACGATAAATTATGAGATAAGATAAATGCGGCAAAATTATGCTCAGATTTATTTTTCAGTAACTTTTTTTATGCAAGCAAAGCGAATAATTTTAGTGGAAAGAAATTTCTGAAAAAATGTAAGCTAATTGCTAAAAACTAAGGACCTTCTTTTTTTATCACATTTTAAGTTTTCTAAGACACAAGATGTGATTTGCTTTGCTGCGAGCAAATCGCCTTCACTTAGGGTTGGGGTTCGACGAGTGGAATGGAATTCGAATTCTACTCTCTGCAAATCCTGTCAATTTGCGAGTAGCCTCTGCAAAATTTTCAAATCAAAAATTCAATGAATTCCTCAAAATTTGGTGCAAAAACTGTGGAAAAAGTGTGCAAAATGTTCTACAAAACTTACTGTCGGTCTCTTGACACTTTGAAGTAGTAGTCGGCAGGGTCTCCCAGGAGTAGTTTATCAATAAAGTCCTGGTCGTGAGTGATGATGATGAGTTGGAAAGTTTTAACATTTTTCATTTCAGCGGCAAGTCTGCAATCCAATGCAAAAATTGCAAAATTAGAATAGATTTTTTTACCCAATTTTTTTTGGTTGCAAAATTAGAATTTCGCAAAGCGCAGATTAATCTTTCTTACTGTACTTACTGTGACAATGTGGTCGCGAGTGACTCTATGTTTCGTTTGTCCAAATTGGTCGTTGGTTCATCCAAAGTAATGATCCCACATTTTGCACTAAATGTTTGAGCCAGAGCCATTCTAATGATGATTGAAGCCAGGACTTTTTGCCCAGCACTGCAACGTCCTCTCATGTCCAACTCAACGCCCATTCGAATCATGACCACCCTGGACACAAAAAATTAAATTATGTAGTCTCAAAATTTTACACAAAATACAAAAATTTTGCTTAGCACTTGTACGAATAGCGTTACCTGTAATTGTAGACTTTTTTCTTGGCTGCAATTTTGACTGTGGACGGCCCTTCTCCCTTCACGTCCTCATTCTCTGTCCTTATCTGAATGTAGTCAATGTCATTGCCCCTATAGATTTTCTTCCAAAAATATTTCAAATATTTGTTGATCGTTTCCATTTTCTTGTGATGAAATTTCATGATGGCCGAGTCCAGAGCAGTTTTGTAGAGCAAAATGTCTCTCTTTGCTTTGACGTGCACGGCTCTTGTAACCAAATTTTTGCAGTGCTCAGCCTCAAGATTAGTGTACGGGGCACATGAAATTTCCTTCCGGAGTTCATTCAAATTTTTCCGAATCTCATTTTGTTTTCCTTTGTTTTGATTCATGAGTGTGCTCATGTTATGGAATTTGGTTGACAAATCCTTTTTCTCAGTGGCTACCCCACGATTGGCACTGGCGGCCAAGGCTGCTTCCTTTGGCCCAAGTTCTTTCGTCAGAGTGGCGATCTCGATTTCACGAGTTTTGATGGAAATGTTGTCTTCCAAGTTTCGTTTTTTGATCTGGTGGAAAGAAAGAATTCAAAATTAAAGGCCAAATGGGAGACATTTCTAGGAAACAAGATCAAATCCATATGTCGCAAATTACTTTGCAGAAAATTAAATTGGCAAATTTTGATATGACGACTTGCTCAATTCGTGGGCCATGATTTTGGAAATTAGCAAAAAGTTGCTTGCTAGCTTCTAAGAATAAATCCCCGGGTTAACAAATGCGCAAAAATTGCCGTATTTGTCGAATTTGCGAAGCCCTTGGGATTGATTTTATTATGCCAATGTGCTAATTTTGCGCAAACATTGGCGCTTGGGTCGGGTCGGAAAACTAAGCCCACTTTGAGGCCAAGTTTTGCCAAATTTTTTTTTGCACATTTTACTTTACTGAACACAAGCTATTGTTTACCTCATGACTGCCAATTTCCTCCTTTAAGCTGTCAATCTTCCGCAACAAGTCTCCTCTAAGAGCCTCACCCTCTTCCAATTTTTTCTTGCATTGTGCAAATTGTTTCTGTTTTTCCAATCCTTTCACTTTGGTCACAGTCTCAAAGTCTTCAATGAGAGCGTTGAGCTCATTCAATTTGTTTTTATTTGCTTCCAACTCACCCCTCTCTGTGCTAATTTTGCTAAGAGTTGAGTCTTTCTCTGCGCTCAGCTCTGCCCGTTTCTTTTCTCCAGTCGCAATCTCATTGTTGAGCTGAGGAATCTTTTTGGTCACGGCGCTGATGGCGGCTTGCAATTCTTTTGTGGAGTCTTCGAGCGACTTCTTTTGCGTTTCGAGAGCCTCGCGATTCTGCATTTCAGACGTGATTCTTAGTTTGTCCTCTTTGACAGCATTTCGTTTCTGTTGGGCAGCTGTGAGCTCATCTCGCTTCGAATTTCGCATGGCTTCCTTTGAATCTTTTTCGAGGCGTTTGGCGGAAATTGAGCCTTCGACACTTTGAAGTTCGTCCTCAGCGTCGGGCAGAGTGAGGGTGCAGTCTGCGAAGGAAATGGAATAAAATTTGACAAAAGTATAAATCCTTTGCACTTTGCAGCAATTCAGGAGCAGGAGGTAAAAAGACATGCATAGTGGGTAAAAAAAATTGGCCGTGATTGGTCTGAATTCATAGACCTAGACCCCTAGACATTGTAATTGTAACTGTACCTTGGGCAGCTGGATTTCGATCCCTCTCGCAAGTCTGAATAGAGCCCTCGATTTTTTTGACTTCCTCCATGTTTTGATCATAGTTGGCCGCATCTCTGACCAGACTTCTGCACTGAGTCAAGTCAGTCTTCAAAATATGTACGGAGTCAGTCAGGGCTTCAAATTCTTCGCGTGTCGTTTGACACTTTTCTTCTACCAACGATTTGCGACGTCTCAAATCTGGGATTTGTTTTGTTTCTAAGGCTTTGATATCTTCCCAGCGAGGTTTCAATTTCAGCAAATCTTCATGTCTAGTTTTCAATTTCTCAACGTTGGCTTTGTCGGCCGGCCCACTGACTAGGAGATTTTGTACGGCTCCTTCTAGCTGCACGGATTGTCAAGAAAAACCGAAAGTTAAAAGACAAATTAGCAAAATTTAAGAGAATTTAAAATTTGGGTTGCCCTATTTTCTTACCTCTTCGATCAGGGCTTGCGTTTGACTCCTTTGATCGAAATCTCGCTTGCAGAGTGGACAACCGCTCCTAAAGTTTTTGCAATGTTTAATTTATTATAATTTTCTAAAACTGAAAATTTCAAAAGGCAGCAGCCCTTCGACTATGACTCACTTTTTCTTCATTTTCTGAATGTACTTTTTGTACAAGTATTGGGCAGCCTCATTGTAGTAACTGTCCTTCGTTGCTTTGTCGAGTTCATCAGCCGTGTCACTGCACTTAGTTTCATACAGGCTTCCTTCAAGAACTTCGTCAAGTTGTTCCTTCCAATCTTGCAAACAAAAATTGTAAAAAAAATTATAATCACTTTTTTTCAGACTAGCATTCCGGTGTCCGGTCGGAGTCTAAGATTACCTCTGAGCGAATTCTCCTTAGTTTGCAGCTCTCGTACAATTTGTTTCTCCTCTGCTTCATATTTGCTCAACTCTGTTTGCTTTTTGTTAAACTCTTTCTCCTTTTGGGACACTTCTTTAGTCTAGTTTTTTTTTAAATAAATTTTGTCAAAATTTGACTTGTACTTGTGGCTCACAAAATAGCATGTATGTCGATTTTAAAAATATGTACCAAAGTGTTGATTTTTGTCTCAAGATGTTTGCTCAAATTCTCTTCTGGAAAACTATCAAGAACGTTGCGAACTTGGTCTTGTATTCGACGTTTTCTAACAAAAAAATTTCACATGAAAGTTTAAGAAAATCAAAGTAAACTGCACACAAAATGTCTACGAAACGTGGTCAAAAAATGGTATCATTCTTTCTTACATTTCCAAACTATCAGTCTTCTTTGAAATCTTGTGCCGATTATGCGTTGCGATTTGATCTGATATTATTTTGTCTTGAGTCAGAATCTTTATTTCTTGGCCAAGCGCGGCTCTGCGTTTCTCCAGTTTTTTAATTTCTTCAGTGAAACCCTGCACCTCTTTCTCACATCTGGCAATAAATCCAGAGTTTTGAATGTTGTCAATGGTTTCTGTCCAGCGCTCTTCATCGTCGTCCAGGAGGGCCAGTGCTTCAGTTGAGCCTTCGATGGAAGCCAATCTTTTCTTAAGGTCGTCCATCGTCCCCCTATTCTCAACTATGGATGAATTCTTGAGCTTGATTTCGGTCTCATGCTCACTCTTGGATTTTCTAGACAAAAAAAAATGACCGGTTCAAATTTTTGCGTATTGCAATTGCATTTATGTGTAGATTTAGCACAAATTCGGACACTTACATCGATTTGTCAAGTTTTAATTGGAGCTCAGCCTCCCTGCTAGCAAATTCCACTTGACACTTGCGATGCTCAGAGTCCTTGGAGCGAATAGCAGTGTTGAGTGCTCGGACGAGGGTCGTCGGTGAGACTGAGCTCGAGTCATCATTGAATGACTCAAGCACTGGCTCAACTGATGAGGAAAAACTGTCATCTTGGGAGTTGTCTTTCATGCGTTGAACGACCCCAATGGTCGTGGCCATCATTTGCTTCAAGGAAGCGAGACGCTTGTCATTGTCCCTCTCTTGTTGTTGAAACACGCCTTCTTCTTTTAGAAATTTATTTTTCTGCTCAGTCATGTTGCTCAGCTCGGATGATCTCTTGGTCAGCTCGATTTGGTGCTGGTAAAATCATGACATATTAGACAGATAGGCGTGATTTACGAAAATTGCAAGTTTCTCAGTATTTAGAAAATTCAAAATTGTCAAGAAAATTTAACTTACCAAAGATAATTTTTGTTGATGTTGGTTCCCAGTCACTTTAAAGTCTTGCATTTCTGCCTGGAGCTGAGGAAGAGTCTGGGCCAGCGGCTTGCTCTTAGATTTCAAATCAGCGATCACATCTTTAATAAAATTGATTTTTCCCCTAGCGCTTTCAACTGCTGAAGAAATCTGAACGTATTCGTCCTCCAAGGATTGGAATTGACGTAATTTGACAGCCATTTCTTCCAATTCTTTTTCTTGCTTGTTGGTCATGTCGGTCGACTCTGCGAGCTGAATCGTAGCGGCATTGATGGCTCTGTTTTTTTGCTTCAGCTCTCTCATTTGTCCAGTACTCATTTCCAGCCGAACTTCTGCCACTTTTATGACTAGAAAATGCAGGCGAAAAAGCAAAAATAATTGAAAATGTGACTTATTTTGCAAAAATTGAGTGGATAAAATTTGAAAGATTAAAGATTTTGTAGGTAGTACTGTTTAGTAATTCTTTGTCCTTCTTTGCAAATTCATCGAGGGCTTTCATGTACATTGTCGTGTTGAAAATAGCGTCAAACTTTTCTTTGACTTTTTTCCCTTCTGTGAGCGGCCAGCAAGAGTCTTCTTGGTGACAGAAAATCACATTGTTGAGAATCGCGTCAGACACACCCATCATTCGACACATTTCATTCTAGATAGTCATAATGCAAAAAATTGCAACAATTAAAATTAAACCAAACAAGCTGCAAATGACAACAATCAAATAATCAATTTTATTCGTAATCTGATCTTACTTTCATGTCTACACATTTGGAACTAATGTCAATTTTTTCTCCGTTGATCATTCGTCGAATAGTAGCTTCAATCATGGCTACGGAAACTGCTCCAGCCTTCCCCTTCTGGGTGGCTTTCATTCGGCGCGTGATGATAACTTTCGCACCATTCTTTTCCTCCAGCTCTAGTTTTACGACAGCACCAACCTACAAAGTTGTACAAAATGTCAAAATTTGATTAATTAGGTCACTAGTCACTAAAAAATCATTAATTGTCTGTTGACTGTAGTTAACAGAAACCAAACAACATTTAAATGTCAAGTCCACGCTAACCTCATATCCAGCACTCAACTTGGGGTCGTTGACGAACGTTTGGCCTAGAGAAGTAGATAACAAAATTGAAAAGGGTAAAAATACCACCATATCTCGCATAAAAATTTAAAGATTTTTGGAATCAGAAGTTGGCAGTTTTTGCATCGTAAATCGCAGGTTTTTTGGGTCAATACCAAATTTGTATTACCAAGACCAACGCACCTTTGGAAGAGCCGGGAGGATACTCGTTCGTGATGGCAAATTTGAGGGCCTCAATAATCGTCTGTTAAAAAATGACAACAACGAATTCAGTTTTACAATTTTCACATTCAATCGTAATTTTAAGGAATTTAGGTTAATGAGTTTTGAGAGTTTTCCATTTCTTGCGCAACGAAATAAATTCGAGAAATACAGAATCTTGTACAATCTGTCACTTTGCAACAATGTGTGTAATAGACACCAAACTAAACCATTATTGGTCATTGTTGGTCCTTGAACTTTGAGGGGTCAACAATTAGCAAATCGAGCAGCGTATTCACTCACCGTCTTTCCACACCCGTTCTGGCCAACAATGAGCGTCATGGGAGAGTAGAACTCAATCATTTGTTTGTTGGAGTTGTTTGGGTCAAAACTCCTGACCCCGTTGATCATCAACTTTTTGACTTGGGCCATGATGACGGTGACGATGGTCACGGTCGGTCAAGAACAAGCTGTAGCTGAGCGGAGGGCCACTTTGACAACAATCAGAATTCTAAATCAACAATTGACAAGGAGGTTAATAAAAATTCAATGTTTTGAATATTTTTTGATGACTCGTCGGGACTCGGGGTCGTAGCTAATTAAAAGGTACCTGCCTTCCTGTCCAGCCAGTGCTTTTGGTAGTTTTCAGTCAGACTCGCAAAGCTGATGAATGGTCAACTCAACGGTCACTCTTCCCTTTTTCTTGCAACAATCAAAATTTTCAGAATCAACAATGCAATGGTTTGTGTAAAAACTCTCGAAATTTTGAAGATTTCTTTGTGTGAGCTCAGACAAAAGGCAAATGCCAAAAACGAGTTGATTTTGCTCGAGACAGACAGACGACTTTTTTTTTTACTTTC
Organism: Hymenaphorura dentifera; assembly: GCA_034699705.1. Taxonomy (NCBI): domain Eukaryota; kingdom Metazoa; phylum Arthropoda; class Collembola; order Poduromorpha; family Onychiuridae; genus Hymenaphorura; species Hymenaphorura dentifera. The sequence continues at coordinate 21,292 of JAQGCM010000079.1, forward strand.
GCCGCTTTTGCAATGCGGCCCGTCTCCTCCCGACTCCCGGGCTTTGTTTGTTTTGATCAATTTTGGTTTCTTATGATTTTTGTAGCAGAGAATTTTGTTTAGTCGTTTTCGTTTTCCCGAAACTTGCATCAAATTAATAATCTTCTAAAAATTGTAAAAATAACTGAAACTGACAACTCTTTTGTTCAATTTGGGAAGAAAAATCTATTTTTTTGGAGCATAAAAAATTCCAATTTTCTGAATTGTAAAGAATGAAACTGATAGCTTTTGCACGCAATTGGAAGGAATCGAAAAAAACTGATCGAATTTTGACAGTATCGAATTCGAATCGAAGTTCGATTATGGAACAAAAAGAACGTTCTATTGGTTTTCCTTTCCCACTCACTCTAGAATTTTTATTTTTTTAGTTTTTATTGCCATTCGCTGCTGTCGTAAATAAATAATACTTGAAATTTTGTACATTTTGGGGTATAAAATTTTTAGCACAAACTTGAAATTGATTACAAATTGATTTCATTCCATTCGTATATCATATATACGTACGTACGTTAAGATCGCTCATTCTCATCTTGACTAAAATTTCATTATTGCGTTTCTTCTAAAATCAAACTACTCTAACTCTACTACTCTAATTTACAAAACTCGACCTCCACAACAATTACAATATTTTGATTTCGTTTTAAGACGACTTTAACTAGTTCACTTCGCAGTATCGCAGTCGCCTCTCTCTCATTTGATACATTGTTCATTGTTGTCCTCATTTTCCATTATTGCTCGGCTCATTGTATCCTAATCCGATTAGTGATAAATTCTTGTTATTGGAATTCTCTTGAATCTTGATAATTATGATTGTCCGTTGACTTTGATGATAGACCTGTTCACAAATGCTATTCATTTTTCGGCCGCCGAAGGTGCGACTTGGATTTTTCCGGCCATACTAGGATTACCTGCTGAATTTTTGATTCTTGATGAATTTGGGCCCAAATTTTGCTGAATCTTGTGTTTGGTAAACAGATGCTCAGCCAAATGATCTCCACTGCTGAACGAGGTTGGGCAGAATAGACACTTGAACTTGACTCCTTCACGACGGGCAGCATGACTTCGTTCATGTGTCTCGCAATCTCTTCGATTTGGAAATCGTTTGCCACAAATCTGGCACTTGAAACTTTTGTCCCCGTCTGGGCCAGGGCCCGGATGTTGCATGACCACGTGGTTCCGGAGGCTGTCCTTGTTTCGAAATGCTTCCTCGCAAACCCCGCACTTGAACGGCTTTTCCCCCGAATGGGTCACCAGATGAGTCGTGAGCTCAACCTTGCGAACAAATTTCCTTCCACAAAAGTGACAAGCATATTTCCGTTCTTCCGGGCAGTGCATGGAGAGAACGTGACGTTGCAAAATTTGTTTTTGCGTAAAAGCAAAGCCACAAATGTCACATTTGAAGGGGCGGGGTTTTGCGTGAGTGGCTTTGTGGATGTCCAACCCTCTGGCGGACGCAAAAGTCCGGGTACAATTGTCAAGGTCACAGGTTAGCCGAAGGCGAGTCCTAGTCTTGGTCTTGGTGTGACTGGTTTCGTGGCGCGAGAGTCGCTCCGACGTCGCAAAAGCAGAAGGGCAATATTGGCATTGGAAGGACTTCGGTGCAGTTTCATCTTCATGAGCCCAGCGGAAGTGAGCCAGTTGGTCGGATTTTTGGGCAAACCGGACATCGCACTTTTTGCACCAGTAGGGTGTCTCATCCGTGTAAGTCCGCTTGTGTTCTTCGAATAAATCTCTGCTCCGAAAGTTTCGGCCGCAATTTTCACAGAGGAAGGACGGCCGAATCCTAACTCGAGTTCCTCCTTGGACCTGCGGCGGCGTCTTTGACTTGGGCGGACATTGCTGGAGTTCTGCACGTTTTCGTTGGTGAATTTGGAATTGGTGCAAACTGGAGAATTTCTTGCCGCACTCGGGCCCAGGGCATTGGTAGTGTCGGACGGTCGTCGTGTGAACCTTGAGTTTGTGGCGAGTCAGGTATTTCCGTTTGGCAAATTCTTTCTGACAAATGCGGCAGGTGAAATGGAGCAAGTCTCGGTGGTGCTTGGATTTGTGAATCCTTAGGTATCGCAATGAGCGGAATTTCTGAGGGCAGAAGCAACACTCCAGGACCACAGCTGAAGTCGACTTTGACGATTTTGACGACTTGGATTTCAGTTTTGGTTCAGTTTTAGGAATGCGATGAGTTCTCTTGTGAATGCGGAGGGACGCTTGCAACGCAAACTTTGTGCCACAAGTCTCGCAGCTGAATCGTTTTTCTCCGCCGTGACTTTTCTTGTGGGTCGCAAGAGTAGATTCGGAGTAAAAAACAGCTTTGCACACTTCATAGTCACATTTGAAGATTTTGACAGATTTTTCTTCAGTGCCAGTGCCAATGTCGGAGTGTTGGGAAATTTCGTGGCGCTTACGTTGAGTCGTGTCTGTGAATTTGAGGTCACAGGTTCGGCATTTGAACGGCTTTTCGCCGGTGTGGATTCGCAAGTGACGAATTAGGAGTCGGCGAAGTCTGAACTTTTTGGTGCAGTGGGGGCAAACTTCGGCACCTTCAGTTTGCTCGTTTGCAGTGGATTTTGAATATTTTGAAACACTGCTGCTAGTGCTACTGTCCTTGTGGGTTTCCATGTGTCGCTGGAGACTTCTGCTAGATTTGTACGTCCGGTCGCATTGATCGCACAGGAATTCGGTTGTCGTCGATTTTCTCGAACTTGAAGTTTTGTGGCTTTTCACACTCCGACTAATTTTGCAGTCAGAGTCACTCTCCACGATGTCTTCTTCATCTTCAGGCTCAACTTTAGGAGTTGGACGTGGATTTTTACGAATTCTGAGCTTCGTCTCCGTTATTGTTGGCTCGAACGGTTTGTACTTTTCGGCAGGTTTCGGAGTTTTCTTTTTCGCCGGAACCGGAGCTAATGAGTTAAGTTCGCCATGGCCAGTAGAGCAAGCATCGTGATCGTCATTTGATTCGGAAGTTGCTGTGTTTTCATTCGTGCCTTTTTTTGCAGAAGATTTCTTCTTGGCAACTCGTTTTCGCTTTGTCGGTGTTCGGCGACTCTTTGGTTTGTTTTCAATTTCGATCGATTTCTTCGGCGGTGGTCGGGTTTTCGCACTGACTTTCGCTAGACACGGTGTCTTCTTGACCTGACTCTTCGCAGCTCCAGAATTTCTAGACACCTTTTCCTGAGGTTTGACCTTGACCTTGGTGCACTTGGCCGCAGGCTTCGGAGCACCGTGGCTGGTTTTGTGTGTCGTTTCGTGCTTTGACCTCAGCGCTGTAGTCTCAAATGCCGCCTTGCACTCAAAATACCGACATGCCCACGGTTTGGAACTTTTTTGTGGTGGTGCAAGTTGACGCTGGCCATGAGATTGCGTGTGGTCCAATTCATGGAGTTTGAGGGACAGCAGGGACGGAAATGTGAATTGACATTGATCACACACGTATTGTGGTGGGTCAATGGTGGGTGTGGTCAATTGACTAGCAGAAGTTGGTCTTGGTGTTGGTACTGAATTCTTGGGTCGCGGTCGCGGTTGGAGGTCATTGTTGGCGTTGGCAAACCTGGAGGATGAACTTGAGGCGCTGTTGCCAACAAAGCTACCTTTGTCAACTTCGTCTTGGCCGTGGCCGTCGTGGCCGTGGCCGTGGGCGTGAGGAAGAATCAGTTCTCTCTGTTCTTCTTCATAGTCAAAATAAGATGCGTCTTCTATTTCTATTTTGATCTCATCTGAAAGTTGACGATGATGCTGATCGTGAGATGAGGTTGAGTTTGACCTGGGCAAAAAATTGCAATGAGTAAAATTCAATCTCATTGCGTTGTTAGGAAAGAACGAGGAATAAATTGAAGTGTCAAATTAATTGTTTGTATGACCATTGACCACACATAACATACCTGCTGCAAAAATTGTTTTCCTGGCTGAGGCTGACCCTCGACGTTGACGTATTCAACAATCCAGCCATCTCATTTTCATCAATGCATGAAATGTTCAGATCTGGCAGAATACACTCTGCGCTCATGTCAAATGTCCCTGCTGCGGAGTCAGAGTCCATTGTTGTTGAGCTGGGATCGCTCTGGCCTGCTTGGGCTAGGCTGGGCGGTCGTGGTCTTTCTCCTCGACTGAATTCTGGAAAGGCAAAATGAGAAAATGAAAACTACTTGACGGCTCTCCGCTCTGTCTGAATCCTCCTGAATCCTCCCCAAAATTATAATTTAAATCTGAGAATTCACATATTACAATTCACAATTCGAGCCCATGCACATCCGACATCCGTTCCGTATTTAAAGTCAAAATTAGCTATTAAAATTAATTATAGTAATTGTACTTATCGTACAAATTTTACCAAAACTAGCCAAAGGCAAGATTGACTGCTCACCACTCCAACTCAGAAGTTCAAACACCAAAACGTGTCCAAATTTCTTGAAAATTGACTGACTGACGACGATGACATTCGTGGTTGGTTTCGTCTCCAGTTTTCGGCTCCTTTCTCAGTAGTTCAATTTCAATTTTTTTCTGACAATTCCTCGACGCGCTGGCGATTTCGACAGTCAAAAGACTAAAGTTGTCACTTTTAACTTTTTCCTCTCTTGCTTTTCTCTTTTTGTCTTTCACTTGACTTTGCTGTTTTCACTTTCCTTTCTTTTTTTGGACTGAAAATTGCGCCGTCTGCGTTCATTGAAAATTTTTGCAAAGGCAAGAGCAGCGCTAAAATTTCATTTGTTTTGAATGAGAACGACGCGACAAGGCCCGGCCGCTTCTTACGCACGTCCTAGCATTGCGTTGCATTGCACTTCAACCAAACTCATCAACAAATTCTTCAATAAATTAAATTAATTGCACATCAAATTTAATTGCACGACAAAACAACTGCTGAATTTGGGGATTTGGAGGACTCAATTTTTGACCATCGACGACGGACGACGACAGCCACCACCCAGCGTCACTGCTGAACTGGAACGAAACTCGCAGCTCACACTTGGTTTGGTTCCAATCATCAGCGTACTAAATTAACAGGTAAAGCAAGTAAGTAGCAAGTGGACAAAATAATTTGCAACAATAAATTAATGCAAGCACACGTCAATGTCAATGTCACACGTGGACAACGCATTTTTATTTTACAAGACGTTTTACGTAATCGATTGCTGAGTACTGACTGATTACTGATTGCTCAACCCTGACCAGCCAGTACTGGCACTACTGGTCATGTCAGGTCACTGACAGGTGAAAGTGAGCACTAATACTAAAAAAAATTGAGTAATTAATTGACTACGACTACGAAAGACAACTGACTGATTACTGAGTACACCTTCTGGTAACAGTGTGTAATCGATTACATTGCATGCATTTGCAAATTGTAATCGATTACAATTTATTGCTGTTTCCCTAAAGGGGCAAAGCGTGCGTGCGTGTCATATTTTTGGCGACTACATTTTTTATACAAGTCACACCGTAATCGATGTACATTTTCGTAATTGAATACCCAACTCACCAGCTACCAAGCCTCCTTAGTTGGCAACCAATTTAATCAGCAATTTGTTTTTGTTTTTTCTGAACAGATTAGTGCAGCCAGTAGACCGCAGCAGCAGCGACAATGGCACTCGTCTGTGCAATTTCGAATGAAGTCCCAGAGTCTCCTTGCATTTCACCTGTCTCCGGGAGTATTTTCGAGAGACGACTCATTGAGAAATTTCTACTTGAAAATGAAAACAAGGACCCTGTGAGTGGGGAACTTTTGACCGCTGAAATGTTGATTGATGTCAAGACCCCGCCGTTCGTCAAGGCCAAGCCGCCGACTTCGACGAGTATTCCAGGTAACTTTTGATAGGACTCAATAGGCTCAAGCTCAGAATTTAATTTACTTAATACTGCTAGGTTTGCAAGGATAATGGTAAAATAGGAACTTGAAACGTTAGATCGTTAGACTAAGATTGCAAATTGTAACACTATTATTGTGACATCATTCTTAATTTCTCCCTTCTAGGAATTTTGAAATCCTTGCAAGACGAGTGGGACGCCGCAATGTTGAACAGTTTCACTCTGCGTCAACAGTTGCAAACCGCACGTCAAGAATTGTCTCACGCCCTGTACCAACACGACGCTGCTTGTCGCGTGATTGCTCGTCTGACCAAGGAAGTGACGGCTGCTCGCGAAGCCTTGGCCACGCTGAAACCCCAGCAAATCCATCCCCACTACCCGACCCACCCGCAAGCACAAATGCAAGGCGGAGAAAATGCTGGAATCGCGACCGTCGTTGGCATCGACCCCGGCACCATGCAAACACTCCAAGAAACTGCGTCCCAGTTGACTCAAGAGCGCAAGCGTCGCGGTCGCTCGATTCCTCAGGGTCTGACCTCACCGGACGCCATCAAAGAATTCGAGGTGACTGCCTCACACACTGGACTACACTCCGTGAGCACTCCGGGCATCATGTGTTTGGACTTGCAAGGCTCCACCATCGTCACGGGCGGCAATGACAAGAGCGTGACAGTTTTCAACAAAGAAACTGAACAAATCACGGCCGTCCTCAAGGGTCACAGCAAGAAGGTCATGAACGTCGTTTGCCACCCTTCGGAGGCCATCGTTTTGAGCGGCTCCGTGGACTCTACGGTCCGAATTTGGGACGTTGGGAGTGCCAAGATTTTGCAAGTGTTGAGAATGCACGACGAGGCGATCACTGGGCTCTCACTTCACGCGACTGGAAATTATGTGCTGTCCTCTTCGCTGGACAAACACTGGGCATTTTCGAGCATTGAGACGGGAGCGATTCTTGCCAAGGAAGTCGGGGACACGGAGCATGCTCTGACGTCCGCCAAATTTCATCCGGACGGGCTGATTTTTGCGACTGGGACGATGAACTCTGAGGTGAAGATTTGGGATTTGAAGGAGCAGACGAACGTGGCAAATTTCAGTGGGCACTCTGGGCCCGTGACGGCTCTGTCTTTCTCGGAGAATGGGTACTATTTGGCCACGGCCTCGGAAGACTCAACCGTCAAACTTTGGGACTTGAGAAAGTTGAAGAATTTCAAGACGATTGAGATGAGCGAAGGGTTCTCCATCAGCGACTTGGCATTTGATCAGAGCGGAAGCTATTTGGCATTTGTTGGGAAGGACGTGCGGTTGTACGGGTGCAAGAGTTGGAACGAGTTGGCTGTTTTTGATAGCCATACTGAGTTGGGGACGGGCGTGAGATTTGGAGCCAATGCGTCCTTCATTGCCTCCACTTCCATGGACCGAACGCTCAAGATTTACAGCCTTGGCAACTCGGGGTGAAATGATGAAGGGATTTTGCGATAAGAGTCCAATTCCAACTCAATCCAAATAGTGCTGGATTTTATTTGAGGAATTTTTGTTAATATTTATTATTCTAAGATTTCCTAAGATTAAGATTTCATTTCTCGACTCTAACTTGTTTTCCCACCTGGATTTTCAGAGATGTCTATCAAAATTATTCACTAAATTTTAGTTTGGTGGTAGACTAAAGCTACCAGAATTCGATGTTGTTAAATTTTTGTTGTGATGAATGAGAATAAGAATTTACATACTTTACGAGTGTACGAATGATTTTATTGCCTACTACCCAATTTTTTTTAACATACTTACAATACAAATATGATTAAATTTAATCTTCTGTACATTCGGCCGTTTCGGCGGCTGGCGTTGAATTTGGTTCAATTATTTTTAAGATTGTTAAGCACATTTTACAATACAATAGAATACAATGAGAACAGAGCATTTTTGGTTTGGTTGAGTCCGAGCGGTGCGGTGGGTACTTTTCGGTTCATTATTGGAATTTGAGTCCGTCCCTTCATCCATTTCAGTTGGACTGATCAAGGGCCCTTGACTTGTGGTCTGCGGCAGAGTCTTCCTCGTCATCATCTTCCAGAGCACGTTTATTTGACTGAATGTCATAGCTCTCCATGTTTGGGAGCGGGAGTGGAACCGTATGATTGGCACGATAAATCGGCTCATACTCACGAAGTTGGGCCAAGAAATTTTCATTAGGATTAACACAGAAGCGACGTTGTTGGACAAACATGTAAGCGTCTTTACAGGTTACGCCGTAGCTAAAAAATTGAGCAAAAAAAAGAAAAATTAGCTCAAAACTCAAAACCGGATATCCGGGGATTTTCGACGATTTGGCAAAGCGGAAGTGTAGAGCCCGATTGCCTGTCTTACCTGCTCATGGTATAGGCAATGACGAGGGCCGCGGACCTTGAGACCCCACCATTTCCATGGACCAAGACTCTGCCCCCACCAGCCAGCGCCGAGCCAACAAAAGCAATGAAGTCTTTAAAATGTGGAATGATGTTTTCTGTGAGTGAATCTAGTCAAAGACAAAAGACGTGACAAGAAATTAAAAATTAATTGTTGCCCAAAGCCAAAATTAAGCAGTATTTAAGCAGTTGTCAATCACTAGTCTTACCAGCAATCTCGACCACGTGGTAAGTGAAATGATCCGGATGATTTGGACGAATCAAGTGACGTTCCAAGTCTTGGCGAACACACACGACGTGGGTTAGTCCAGCGGCTTGCATGGCACTCAAGTTTTTTCGCGTCGCGGAACCGTAGGGACCTAGAGGACGACGACGGAGAATTTCGCGATTAATTAGTAATCAGTAGTGCAAAAAAAAAAACTTACAAAAAATTCAACAATCTCAATTTCTTAATCTCGCTGGTTTTTTGCAAATTATGAATTTGAATTACCTAAAAACAGGCCAGGGAGAACTTCTTGCATGTTGCGTCTCATTTTGTAGCTCCACTCGGCAAAATCTGTGTTGGGAAGAGTCGGGTACACAGGGGTCACGTAGTTGTCGGCCGACACTGGCTGACCTTGACCTTGGGGGGACGTCGAGGGCGAAGATGACCCTTCGTGGTCATTGTCGTCAACTTCCATCTCAAAATCCAAATCTGCACTATTTCCGCTCATCTTCGATCTTCCGCTTCCCACGCTCAGCTGCTGCTATCTGCTCCTCTAATTTTGCTCCGAGCCGAGCTCCACTTAAATCTATGCTATGAATGGGATCGACTAGAATCTGAAAATTCCGTTTCCGATTTCGATCCCGGATGTGATGAAATTTCGTAATCGTAGTCGTAATCGTAGCTCAAATTAACTCAAAGCTCTTGCAATTTGGGAAATTGTGACGAAGTTTGTTTGGAAATAAAGTCACGGACGCGACGGCGGTGCGGTGGCTGGGTTGCTAAGGTGACGTTTTTAGTCGAATTTTGAAATGCTTTTTTTTTGCTTATCTGCACATCTTCGCGACTCGACCTTTTTTAAACGTTGATTTTTAATTTGAAATTGCTGAAGAGAGGCAGCGGCTGCTTGCTTGCCCGGCAATTTTTACACGCGAACCGCACGAAGCACGTGCACGTGCAAAATATGATTTCCGTCTCTGTATCCGTAAATCCCACAAATTAGTACTAAATGGATGTTATTTCTAACTCTGCTCTGCCTCTGCCGCGTTCGTTTCTCTACTGATTTTTCGTCGAAATCGAAACTCGAAAATGTGTAATCGAATCGTAGTCCGTAACCGATTACAATTTGGAATCTCTTTCTTCGTAATTTCGAGGAAAATCTGACTGAATAGAATTACAGATGGATTGCCATAAATTTTTGATTTGGCTGAAAAAAAATACACTCGATTACGACAAACTAGTCAACATTTTGTAATCCTAATCGGTTCCAGTGTCCGACGCTCCCACGAACGACTACAATAATCGATTAATGTTTGGAGCTGTAATATGCAAAAAAAAAAAGTAGCCAAGAAGAATATGTTCATCACTTTTTGAGATTATTTATAAAACAGAATTTATATGGGATGCATTTTTAGTAGCTAAACAATCGTAAAAATTAGCAAGTATGTCAGAAAGACATCCACATAGGAAAGTCCGGCCACTTCAATTTTTTTTTGAAAACTTAGAATCTTCGTCTCTTAAGAATGTCAGGTTTCCAGTCGATCGGATGCGTTTCCTCTGAAGCGTCATCGTCCTCCTTGTAAATTTTAATTGTTTTGTCCGCTTCGGTGGTAATGAGACGAGTGCCAGAAATGTCGAAGGTCATGGCAAAAATCCCAGCCTCTGAGTCCATGGATCCAGGCTGAACTTGAGTCTGGACCCTGGAGATAAAAATAGTATTGTTGCAATGTGTTAGTAACAATCGTTTTTCAAAATTTTAGCCAAAGCACAGAACAGAGTGGCTAAGTCTTAAAATTGCAACAATACCTTTGGAAGTTGTAACCGGTTCTCCAGTCCCAGAAATGCATGCTTCCGTTGTCTGCACCAGAGACCATGACGCCGTCCTATTTTCAAACCAATTTAAAAAAAACTTGGCCGTAATTTCGCACAATGTGTTGCAAAACCTGAAGTCATTGCAATTTGCAATTTCTTACCGGATTTACAGCGACTGCATTCAGAATTGCGTTGTGCCCTGACAAATTCTGAATGAATTCCCCTTTGGGGCACTTCCACTGCTTGATGTTGTCCGTAGAGGCAGAGGCAAACATAAAAAGATTTGGATGCATTGCGAGCCCACGCACCTGAAACACAAACAATCCCAAGCAATGTATATAATGTTCCAAATTTGTTGCAAATTTCGATTCGAATTTGACGTGACAAAATTCTCCTTCTAAGCCATGCGAAACTCACAGATTTCTTGTGGTTAGTTAGTGTGGCCAAAGATTTGCCGGCCGCCAAGTCCCAGAGTCGAATGGTCGAGTCGTGAGAGCCGGTGATAATTTGAGGGTCAGCAGCTTGGGTCAAAACAGAGGCAACGGTATTTGTGTGTCCACTCAAAGTGTGAATATTTGCTTTGGTTCTCATGTCCCAAACTCGAGCCACACTGTCGCGCCCAACACTCACGAGTACGTCGATAGTTGGGTGAAGGGTGAGTCCGTACACAGCGCTCAAATGTCCGTGATAGTGTCGAATGACCTGAAATTTGATCAAAATTTGCATCTTGGAATTTGACAGTTTACAGATTTTAGTATTTTGCACTAAAGTGAAATGTTTCACTTCAGATGTTTGTAAAATATTTGTGAACTCAAGAGATTGCAGTATTTACCTTGTTGTACTCAAGGTCCCAACACTTGACCTGTCGATCCTCTCCACAACTAAAGAGGTACGGATGACGTGGACTCACGACCAACCCCCGCACTGTGCTCACATGCCCAGTGAGAGACAATTTCAGCTTGCCACTAGCCAAATCCCAAATTTTGATGACACGGTCAGCGGCTCCCGTCACAAACCTGACAATAAGAAAAAGTCAACAATTGACTTAAGCGTCGGTCCTAAATGCAAATATATCCATTGTTGCAAATTGCAAATTCTGGACTAGCATGCTTACCATTCATTGTTGGGCTCCACAGTCACACATCGTACCCATCCCAAGTGCCCACTGATGACTCGATGCAATTTCCATGGAGGATGCCACTTGGGTTTCGGCATGGCCGTCAATTTCTTCGTTGCGGCAACAATGGAATTTACAGAAGGCTTCGGCGGAAGCTCTGTCAAACCTCTCATTGGGAGTCCACCTGAAGTTGGCGCTCCTCCCGGCGGCTTATTACCACTGCAAGAAAAAGAAAACGTTAAATGATTGTTGTAAACGGCATATATTTGCACCATTTGCAATCTGCATTGTTGAAAATCTAGCAAGGCCTGAAGTCATAACTTACGTATACAAAGTAACAGCCGATTGTTGCATATCATGACCGAAACCATTATTGGTCGAGTCTGGCTCTGCAGAATCCGAAGAAGGGGCCGTGAGGGCTTTGGGTTGATCTGGTCCACCGCTCAGCCCTTCAACGGCCATCTGCCTCTTCTTCTGCTCAACAATGGGAATGACAGGTCCGTACTGGTCTCTCGCCTTCACGGCTCTCTTCATTTTCTCACTGGAAAAAGTTGACGAAAAATCTGCTAAAAACCGAAACAAAACACTGACACTACTCAAAAAATGCAATGCAAACTTACGCCACTTCGTCTTGCGGAGGTAGGGCCGGTTGGTCACTCAGAAACATGTCGTGGGTTCTCTTGAGGGACCGAAACACGAGGGTGTGGACAGAGTGCTTCTGCACGCCAGAGTCCTAAGAGAAGGCAAAGCCAAAGTGTCAATTAGTCAATTAATTAAAAAAAAATTGGACGTCTTTTTTTCAAAATAAAAAATAAATAGCATGGCATAATAATAATGGCAAAGATAAAATAGCATTGTTGTAAAATTCGGTGACTTACCCGGTCACTTCCCCTGGCAGAAGTCGTGGTTGTTCCTCCAGCTCCAGCATGAAGTGGAGTTGAACTCCGCTGATCTCTCTCACTGTCGGTCAGTCCCATTTTGCAAATTAATTCACCGGCTGGCCTGGACCGCGACCGCGACTGCGAGTAGTGACTCGGGCTCCGCAGTCTTGTCACTTTAGCGTCGTCGTCGTCGTCTTTGTCGCCCTCACTAAATTTGTGTCGTCAAATTATTGTTGTTATTTTGGAAAACTGAAAAACTGATGACAACTTTGACTGGAAACTCCGACTTCGTTTTTTGGAAATAACTTTGCACCGCTGCAAATTAATTTGGAATCTGCCGGCAAAAAGCAAAGAGCGACTAAAAAAATTCAGCATTGCAACCTATGCCCCAATTGAATTAGAAAAAATTTGGATTTCTTTGAGCGGCGGAAAAAAGATTGAACATTGCATTATTGCATTTGTGGAAATTTTTTTGGTCTGATTTTTTGTTTTGGCAAAAATTTAGAAAATCTTGGCATTCATTTGTGCAAAAATTGTATTTCGGAACACTCAGCTGTCCAGAGACACCTAGTCCACGTTCACCAGTCCAGCAATGTTCAGAAACCCAAGATTTTTGGTAAGGATTTGAAAAATGAATTTGCTGTAATTGTTGTTGCAATTAATCATTCGTGTCGTAGCGTATTTATTTTGCATTTGTACGTAATTGTTGTGTAATTTCGTTGTAATTAAATGGATTGGGCCATTAACGACGCTATACAATTTACTCACAATTTATTATTATTTTATGGTAGTATTTGGTAAATGTTGTGCAATTTTTTGGTTAGTTGTACTGTTACGTAATTGTACGTAATTGTTATTGTCTGATTGTAATTCACAGAAAAAGATCAAGTCGATTGTTTTGGTTGCCGGCGGTGGAACGTTTGCATTTGGCATCATTGGAGTTTGGACTGGAAATGAGAAATTCTATCAAAACTTTTTGACGCCGATTTTTAATCGCGTTGACCCAGAACTTTCACACAGGGCTGCTGTGCTGGTTGCTAAACATAATTTAATTCGTCCAGCTCCACCGGATGACGATGACTTAACTATGGTTAGCTGGCTCATCCCAAATCCCAATATTTTTTTTTGCAAATTTCCCATCTTTCTCTAATTCACTCAAGCATTAAAAAAATAATCTGAAATATGTTTTATTTTAGAAAATCCAAATCGCGAGTCTCAGTCTGAAGAACCCGGTCGGTCTAGCAGCTGGATTCGACAAAAGTGGGGAGTGCATGGCTGGCTTGGCCCGAATTGGGTTCGGGTGGGTTGAAATTGGAAGTGTGACTCCTTTACCCCAAGAGGGGAACCCGAAGCCTCGAGTTTTTCGACTTCCCCAGGATTCGGCGGTTATTAATAGGTGAAAACTTGAACTATGAAGGCGAAACAATCAATTTGGTGGTCTAATTGATTTTTGCAATTTGTCAATTCATGCTTGCATTGTTGCCGACTTTTTAAAGGTACGGATTCAACAATGACGGTCATGCAGAAGTCCACTCCAGAGTCACTGAATTCAGAAAAAATAATCCAAATTACCCACTTGGAATCAATTTGGGTGCAAACAAAGAATCTCCAGACCGGGTGTCCGACTATTGCAAAGGAATCGAAGCCTTTAGCAACACTGCAGACTACTTGGTCATCAATGTGTCGTCGCCGAACACGCCGAATTTGCGAGAGCTCCAGAAGTCTGAAAGTTTGGCGGAGTTGCTAAAGGTGCGGTCGGTTTTCCAATGCAACAATTGAAATTTGCAAGAATGCAATGGCATCAACTTCTATAATTTGGTTTCGGTGTTTCATTCGTGTTTGCAGAAAGTCGTCCAGACGAGAAACATTCAATCCCGCAAAGTCCCAATTTTCTTGAAGGTTGCACCTGACTTGACGGACAAAGACGTGAAAAGCATTTGCTCAACAATCAAGGCAAAAGACACCAGAGTTGAGGGCATTATTGTGTCCAACACAACAATCAGTCGGGACAGTTTGAGCAGTGATGACAAACTCAAGGCGGAAGTAGGTGGGTTGAGTGGGAAACCTTTGGCCAAAATGTCGACTGATTTGGTGGGCAAGTTTTATAAGGAGCTTCGAGGTAAATTTTTCAACATTGTTGGGAAATGAGAATGATGACAACAATGAAATGAAAGCACTTTTTGCAATTGTTGTGGAATTTTGCAGGCGACATTCCAATCATAGGAGTCGGCGGAATTTGGAATGGGCAAGACGCCTACGAAAAAATTTGTGCAGGGGCTGCCGCCGTCCAAATTTATACTGCCCTGACCTATCGAGGCCCAACCGTCGTTCATAAAGTAAAGTCGGAGCTCTCAGAAATTTTGAAGTAAGTCAATTGTTTAAATGTCAATTGTTGTCGATTTAGATTCTAGTTTGAAGAATGCAAATTGGAATTGGATTTTTATATTTTTACAGAGAAAATGGATTCGAGTCAGTCGAGCAAGCCGTTGGAAGTAGGCATCGGAGTCGGCCAAAATAACTTAAATAATAACTTAATAGAATTTCTACTCGTTTTTCTTGGTATTTTTGTAATCAAATTGTGGTTTATTTTTTGTTGTATGAAATGGTAATTATTAGGGATTAGGTCGAATAAAATGCAGCAGCAGATGACCTTAAATTAGCTCTAACAAGAATTTGGTGGTAATTTCATTTCTACAAAAAGACGAACAAAGTATAGAAAGAAATTGGAGAAGAGAGGCTTAGGCTCTAAAGTTATTAGAATTGACCTGGTTGCGGCATAGTTTGCGGGCTAGTTGGGTAAGGTGAATTGGAATAGTTGGGACGAGTGCGTTGAGAATTAACAATTTCAGCCATCTTGTCTGCCTTCAATTTTCTAAGATGAGATGTGACGCGGAGTGGAACAAATTGGGCCAAAAATGAGTCGACGTCGAGTTCAGAGTGCGGTTCTAGGAATGAGTCGGTCAGAGCATCACTTTTTTCTTCAGACTCTGCGGCAGCCGTCGCAAGGAGTGCATGAGTTGTGTCCAAACTTGTGCGAGAGCTGAGTGATTCTGGAAATTGGAACACAAAAAATAAGCGAATTAGAAAAGTCAGAGTCAGATGTGTGCAGAACACATGTTTATAGTACGACAGGCATTTTTGAGCAAAACTAGTCTAAAATCGAGCAAAAACTAGAAAAGTCAGTAATTTCTGTAGGTAGAAATCAATGGGTGAATGACGAATGAATGATTATGAATATGAATAGTTAAAAACTCACAATTTTTAGTCACAAATGACAAAAAATTTAAATTTTGAGTTAATCAAAATTTTGCCTCACGATTTAGAGGACGTGGAAAAAATGCGCTATCCTGCGATCGCTTATAATCGGATGTTTTTGGAATCCCTTGGACAGTTCTTATGATATTTTATTTTTATTAGATTTGGCACTTTTTCCATGTCGCGATTAGAAACACGAACATTTAAGTGTAGTCAATCAATTACTAATTTCACTAACCACATTGGGCCCTTTTAGTCTCCAATTCATCCGAAAGGCTCCGAGCTTGTTGGTACAATGTCATCAGACTTTGCTTTCCTTCTGTCAATTTCGGTTCAAATGCCAAATTGTACTCTGCCAGTGATTTGTTTCTCGCCAACAACATTTCTTTCTCATTCTGCCATTTTTGGACCTGGAGAAATTAAATGAACGAATGTAAAAATTATTACGAGTAATTATTGCGGGTAAGAAATTAGCCATTACAACTAACTAGAGTCATAAATAAATTGAATTCTTTGCAGCATCCAGCACAGTAAATTGGAATTTTTCAGTGATTCTCAGTTCTCCACTCACCATTGGCAAAGCACTGACCGTCGCTTCAAAATAATTTTCATCATCCAGAAATTGTTGCAATTCGTCGTCCGTCAAACGCTGAAGCGTGAGCATTGCGGCAGACATCTCAGCCTCTGGAAATTGAGCAGTCATTCTGGATTCTGGACAACAAAAACTGAACAACTGCTGAAAATGAAAGAGTCCGAATCCAAATTCAGATCCAAATTTCGGGAATCGGGATTGTTGTTGGCAACAGTTGACAATGAACTACTGGCACTTCCGGGGATGGGGAGGTCTACTGAAAAAAACTGACTAATTCAACTGATTAGTGAGTGAATAGTGATGAATTGGATTCAATTTATTAATTTTTTGTGCTCCGTGGCTCAAATCGCATGTGATGACTCATAAAAAGTTATTGGCTGAGCTGGGCTATTCCCCGGCCCGGGTAGGCTGAGAATTTTTCTCAAGCAGAGCAGAAGCGGCAGAGTTGAAAAGAATTTGCAAAAAATCTCTCAAAGTGATCAGAAATCCGAATTTGGAATAAAATAAATAATTGGCAAATTGTACAACTAACTTTACGCACCCGAAGGTTTCAAAAAAACTGAAAAATGGCCACCAAACTTGGGCCAGCTTTGAGGGAGCTGCGCATCCATCTTTGTCAAAAATCAGAGACTTCGCGAGGAGTTCGGTAATGATAAATTTATAACTAAAATTGTCAATCGCATTGCATTTGTATTTGTACGTTTTACTTGGAATATTTAGTTAATTCATTTAGACTAAATTCGAAATTCATTTTGAATTTATTTTGGCGAAAGAAAGGTATTAGAATTTCATAGAAGTTATATTGAAAATTGAAGGAGTTTCATACAAAATGCAAACATTGAAAGCAATTTAGGTCAAACCTGTGGACTTTTGCGTAAAAATTATAATTTTCCAGTCCCAGTCTGGCATGCGTGCATGGGTTTAATCAAAAAACTGCCGTCCTATCCATTCTTTTGTTAAAATTAATTAATATGTAGACTTTAGTCTTTCAAGTAATCGAATAGTGTTTTTGTAATCGATCGAATACCCCAAATTGTTTTTGTAATCGATCGAATACCCCAAATACGTAGCGTCTGAACTCGCTAAATACTTCCATATTGCCTAAATTATGGCATATTGTGCATTGATACTGCCCAAAAATTAAGGATTTATAAATTCCGAGTAATATTTAAGATACAATTATAAACCAATTTGATTTATTAATTTATCTACAGAGAATGGGTTGAGAAGCACTACGTTCCGCTCAAGAAAGCAAATCCAACTTTCCCAATTTTGATCAGAGAATGCTCCAATACCACACCAAAAATTTTTGCGCGTTACGGTAAGGCGTTTTGATCAACATTTCAAATTATCCAAATATCTGATCAGTTTTTTTAATAGAATGTTTCTTTTGTGTGAAATTTGCAGCCTTTGGAAAAGAGAGCAGTGCGATTCTAAGCAACAAAAGTGCTGTGGACGTGTCGAAAGCCATTGAGTCTTTGGCGAAAGCTCCTTAAATCTAATCAACAATCAATTCCAACAAATCCAACAACGCAAATTCTCTAAATCACTAAAAAAAATCTTGCGAAAAAATTATGGAGTGCGTGCAAGATGCTCGTACACATCACATTTTAGTCATGTTTGTTTAGTTAGGTAGTCTTGAAAGAAATACCTGGCCGTTTGAGTTGAATAAAAAATGCTCGGGTGAAAACTTGGCAAAAAAAATTAAACAAAACGAGTTTTTCAGTGTACAAATTCTATTTTATTTTTATGCTATTAGTTTTAATCTCAAAATTCTCAAAGTTTGAAAATGTTTCCCAAATAAAGTCAGTCAGTCCTCAGTCGTATCGTACTTAGTCGTAGTCGATTCGAAAATCGAAATCGATAGTCTCTTCAAAATATAGCTTTAGCCTTTGGCCTTATCTCGGCTCTAACTCTAAGGCTAGGTCAGGTTGGTCTGACGTAAAAAACACTAACTGACAAATACTAAATTGCTGCCATTAGGCAGCAATTGCTTCACAAGAATAATAATTAAGTATTGTTGAAAAATTGGGACATTGCATTGTTACTTTTCGTTTGGTAGTTTGCTGTAAGGGACTAGCATGTCAACACCAATGCGTAGCGGTAGCGCCGTAGCTCTTTGTCGATTGTACAATTTCATTTCACAGGTTTGATTAGAATTGGATTTTATAGTAGATTGGCCGTCGTTGTCGTCGTAATTGTTGTCATTTCGTCCCGATGTTTTACGTTAGACTACAACAACAATTGAAATTTGGAATTGAATTGAAAGTTAATTAAAATCTCCCGTCAACAATCCAGTGGAGAACAGTGCCCAGGTCTCCTTGATCCCGAAGAGCTTCCAATAGCATTTTCTCAATATTTCGAACCATTGCAACTTTGTTAGTTGATTTGAGTGGGTATTCAATCTCTGCGTTCGGATTAGCCTAGAAAATATTACAAACGATTTAAGCGGGTATTGTTGCAGAAATTTATTGTTGAAATTTAGAATGATTTGGGCATTTGGGCTCACCTTGTACCAAAAGTTGATGGCGATCGTGTCCGTAAGATTGATGACGTGGTGCCACCAGTACATTGGGATGTAGAGAATGTCACCTGGGTTCAGAATGGCTTGAACTCCTTCCACTTGACTAAATTTTGGAAATTTGTCCAAGTCTGGATGTTCGAGATCAACTTGGGACTGGCGATCGTAGGGATGGTGGACTGGATACGGGTACAAGTTTGGAAAATGATCTGGAGAAAATAGTACAAATTTCTTGGCTCCTTCCAATTGGCAGAAAAGGTTGTGTTGCTCGTCATAGTGGCAAGGGGTCACGTTGCCCTAAGATATTTTTTTTTTAGAAAATTAGGTCAAATTCATGGACTAAAAAATTCTTGTCTTCGGCTAAAAATCTAACCTGTTGTCCGATCAGGAGCAAATTGGCGGTCAAGGGTCCCCAAGACCACAATCTCTGATGCTCCATGACCCACGGCCAATCAAATTGAACAAAATCTGCAGCGATTTGTCTCCCAACCGCACTGTTCAACGGTTGCTGAAGATATGTTCTTTCTTTTGCTCTAAAATTCAATGTTGCAAAAAATTCAACAATTAAACAACATAGGAATTTTCAACAATGAAATTTGTGAAAGGTCGAACTCACTTATCGCCATCAAACTTGTCCAAGAAATCTTCAAAGGACAGTTCGTGTCTCTTAATTTCAGATTTAAATTCTCCTTCATAGTCTGGAAGTTTCTTTTCATCAAAATATTTGAATTGGTGATGAGATCTTGGAGGCTCTTCAGGGCCTGGGGCCTTGTTCGTAAAAATAGTAAAAGGGCCTGGGCCAATGTGCTCGTTGAGATAGTCCAAGGTCCACACCATGGCTGAGCCGACTAAATTTGACCCTGTCAGGATCACTGGTTGCTGCAATGCAACAATTATAAAAAAATCAATCAAATACAAACACTTGCGAATTTTGTTGCGAATTTTTGCAAGTCAAAATTAGGGTCAGTCGTCCGTCTCACCTGATTTTTAATGAGATTCAACCCTTCAGGGCTCCTGTAGTCATACTTGGGTACTTTTTGAGGCGCGATTTGAATGAAGCCGGGGTCATTCGTGACCTCGCTCATGTCACAGTCTCCAGCGTCCATTTTTCAGTGATCTCGCCGATAATGAATCGTTGTCAATCTCAACAATCAATCAATCAGTGACTGACGACTGTTGCGTTTGGCTGTCGTCACTTTCGCGACTGTCTGTCGAGACGCCACTGCGTATTAATGAGTCATTCGAGAAAAGGTGTGCCGTCTTGGTCGTCGTCGTCTTCGTGTCGCCGAACTTCCGATTGTCGATATATCCTGACGTATACGTGCTGCGTCTTGCGTCAATCTGTGAGGCTGTGACACCGACCCCGAGAGTGAAGCCGCCGAAGCACCACCTCCTCAACCCTTAAAAAAAATTATAACAATTCAATTCAATTAATTGCTTTGTTGTCCCCACGATAATAGTCGAGTTCGAGTTCGAGTCGACCCCTTAAAGAAATCTAGGCAGTATAGGCTCTCAGCTCCCGCATCTTACTAAAACTACCCGAAAATTAATATGATGATGAGTGACTTACTTGTGTAGTCT
>JAQGCM010000080.1:0-41426 GCA_034699705.1 Hymenaphorura dentifera
TCGGTAAAGTAAGGAGAAAGAAGCACCAGGGATATGGTTGCGCTGTGCAAACTCAAAATGTAAGCGATTGCCAATATCACATTTAAATATATTTTTAATGTAACGCAACAGTTTAGAAAGTATAAAGTTCATAAGGGATTCTCTTTTCCGGGTGTTCTTGGAATTCAGTTAAATTTTTTAGAACGTTAGAACAAATGATTCCAGTATTCAAAGCTTAGCATAAATAATAACTTCTACGGATATGATGGTGTCGTTGAAAGAAACCAGGAAAATCGTAAATTCTAATTTCAACATGATAGCAATTTTGAATTCTTTCCGACAACCAATTACGTGCACCCATCAGTCCGATGTTGAAATTGTAAGCAGTCTTGCAGTTAAAGTCCAAGTAGCCTTTGTGTATTCATCAACGTAAAAGGCGAACTTGTACTATTTGTTTGTTGTATTCTTTCAATTGCACATTGACTCATGAATGCAGATAAAATAGGAGGGTTACGACCGCTGATGGACCAAATATTTCAACTCTGTGAAAGTTTTGCAGAAAGTTACTAGCCCCATAATACATGAAATTGACTAAGAAATACAATTATTGTACAATTTAGTCCTTCAGTCTGAAGCCTTCCTTCACGACAGAAGCACTTGAAAATGATACGTCGAAGCGGAACAGTTTCGGTCTTTAGGAAGACTTTAAGATTTTTCATTTTGTGCCTTCATCTTGGTCTCTCTCGGTGTTCACCGTCCAGCGATACACAGCCTGAAGACATCGCGTCAAACGAATTGCCGCCAATAGCAGATAATCCGAAGCTTATAATCTTTATGATAGATGGGTAAGTACTATAGCTCAAAAGCGTAATCCTCAAGGAGAGTTAGTGCATTTTATTGCATTTTTGCATGTATTCTAGTCTGAAATCAACAACTTTGGCCCACATTTGCAGACGCAATTCTGCAATTTGTCGATTTGTCTGCAGCTTTAGTCAATAAATAGTTTTTAATTCTGAGCATTTAAACTTTGTGCACACATATCGCAAATACACAAAATATTTTCAATTAGCACAGACGGCACAGAGCAGAGTTTCAAACACAAAGATAGGATTTTAAGGTTTTGATTGACAGAAATGAATTGACTTGAATAGATTCCGGTGGGACTACTATGAGAAACATAAGCAGGACATGGATGGTTTTGAAGAATTTCTCTCCGAAGGAGTTCAAGCCCAATGGCTAGAGCCGTAAGTTTGATATAAATAATATTATCATAATTTAAGTGCAAGTCTCAATCCCGTTTCAATGGGAGCAAAAAACTATCACCTAATTTTCACAATGCATTGAACTGATATTTTAAACCTTTTTTGCTTAGCTTGATTAAGAAAAATGAAATTGAATTTTGCAGCATTTGAAAGATTTGAAGTCTTCACGCTTTTACAAGATCAAGACAATATTTGCAAACTCAAATGCAAAACGCCAGACTCGTTCGGCCTACGAATATTTAGCAAAGCTACTTTTCTTTTCCCTTGCTGGCTTAAATTTGTGCCTGTTTATCGCCGAACTTAATGGTGAACCGGCTGGTCAAACTTTACCTCAGCAAAGACCACAAATTCTCAAAACATCTTCTGCAAAGTCATGCTTTCGTGTTGTCAATTCATTTCAATTGGTCCTCACTTGGATAACTATACTGACGAAGGCAAACCACTTTCATTATCTAGTGATTTTGAATGCATTGTGGAATTTAGTGAAGATTTTCCAATGATTTCAATACTCAGCCGCCCGAAATTATATTCCACTTATTTGCAGAGTATTTCCATCGTTGTCGTTTCCAGCTTGGACAACTCTAAGCACTGGAGTATATCCGGAAACGCACGGAGTACTTGGAAATTACATGTACAATAAAAATACCGAGCTAATATTCAAATTAGAAGATAATATGTCTACGGCGAGGCCAGAATGGTGGCAAGCTTCAGAACCGATTTGGACTCTGGCTACAAGAAAAGGACTAAAAGTATTCATTCGGCTGTGGTCGCGGTGTGACGTTGCGTTCAATGGCATCTTGCCAAATGGAGAATGCACTCCGTACAGAAGTGTTACAGGAATCGATGCGATTGAACATACGCTAGGAATTGCTGCTCAGCAGATTGTAGAAAATGATCTTGTTATGGTCTGTGTTTTACAACGGTGCTTTTCTCACTAAATTGAAACTTACAAACTAATAATGCTTATGAAAATTAAGGTTTATGGTGAACACATTGACAATATTGGTCATGCATTTGGACCCGACTCACCGGAAATGGCTGAGGCACTCAAGAAACTCGATCGAGTCTTCAAAGGATTTTGGGATACGCTGGTGGACACAGCACTTGAGGACAAGGTCGTAAACCTATTTTCCTCTCTGATTGTGAAAAACTAGTAATTTCACTCATATTTTTTAAACATGTTGTAATATTCAGGTGAACATCATTGTAGTCGGAGATCATGGAATGACACCTATTTCCAACTGTACTTTTGTGGAGTTAGGCGACTACGTGGATCCAAACTTTGTCCATGTAGTGTTAGGAAACGGTGGCATGGTATCCATTGATGCTTACGCAAATCGAGAGGATGAAGTACGTGTATAAATGATATTGTTGCAAACATTCAGCGAATTAAAAAAATCAATGGATCGGTTCTCTAGGTTTACATGAAGTTGAAGGATCTTATGCCTGGGGTCGACGTATACAAGCGTGCTGAAATTCCAGACAGATTTCGATATAAAAATAACATTTTAGTGCTCACGTTGCTAGTCGTGGCAAGGCCTGGCTATTTCATTATAGGTCTTCGACCGAATCGACCTCCCCAGTATCCACAGGATGGGATTTACTCCAAACAAATTCCTACTGCGTCTTACGAGAAGCCAAGTGGTGGAGCCCACGGATACGCTGATATGCCTGATATGAGAACCATTTTTTTCGCTAAAGGGCCTGGTGAGCGATTGAATTTCCCATTTCGGTTTTAATTATTGCTTCAAGAGTTTAATACATGTACTTCCGGTGTTATTCGCAGCATTCAAAAAAGGTATCGTGCATCCCCCAATTAACATGGTGGACATCTACGGAATTTGTGCGAGCATATTGAATATTCCACCAGAACCTAACAATGGAACTTGGTCTAACGTTGTCGGAATGTTTATCAACAAGGGCGACTCACTCTCCTACTCGACACTCATACTTACTGTATACTTTCTAGTACAATTTACCGTATTCCTATATGCGTAGCTTAAGGGTTTGCTGGTAGAACTTGGAATAGTGATTTAGAGGCAATAATTGGTAGAGCCAATTCCTTACCAATTTCTGTTTTCTGAATCTGCAACTAGTGTGCCGTGTTAGTGCTAGTATGAGATATGAGATAAGGACTAAAATTGTGTGTTCAATTATAAATATAATATACTTAATTGTGCAACGGCCTGACTCTAACTGCACTGTGAGCGATCGTCCAAAGCAAAATGGTTAAGGTTGAAAATTGAGATTAAGCCGAAGGTTGTAAAGTTTAACTGTGGTACTCCTTCATAAAATATTTACTCTAGAGAGAAATAATAATTTCCAAAGAACAGAATACTATATGTAGTTGGGAATACTATATGTAGATCATCGGAAGCCGGCAGATTTTTGAACAATGTGCAAGCGATAGGGCGACAATAATAACGTAGCATCACGTAGCAGCAGCAGTTCATAGTTCAAACTGAAACAAAATACAATAAGAGTACAATAAAATTATTTACATGATGCCTGAACCCGTCATACCTAATATCAGTTATAAAAAGAACCTTTTGAAAGTTAAATTGAGTGTACCTGTAAACGTGATATGAATAATTTTGGGAATATTTTTTACAACGTTATTTTGATTCTGTGTATTCAAAATAATAGATTGAGAATAGGTAGAATGAAGAAAGCGTCATTTCAATTAGAACTAGTTCAGATCTGGATAAGCGATACGAAAACATCGAACATTTGCTCATTAATCGGTTTGGATCCGGAGTAATTTTAATTAATACTCTGCTAAGTTCCGTATACTTACATTTCTATTCGGTTATTTAGCTCTCTGCAAAACTGTGCGCTGATTGAATTTCAGATTCTCTTGCAATAAAAAAGCAATAAAATGTATTTGGTCTCAATGTTTCGTCCTTTGCCATGTATTGATGATGAAATTCGTTACAGTGATGACCACGGAAACAAGGCTTATTTGTTGCTTATTTGATCTGTGATGGGTGTGGAAGAAATTTTAGAAGAAATTTTAGGACTGCCTTGAACTGGGACTGATGGGTTTTTAGAAGTATACGTTTTTGTAAAGGTGTTGACAAAATACAAAGGATACTTTTCAGTTTAGTCGTCTAGTCATTAGGTGAATTGATAAATGAGTGAATGAATGCTTGGTAAATGAGTGAATCGAAATTGTACCGATGACTGATTCAGGAATTCTCCGTATAAAGTTGATGACATGGGGTCCGTGTAGCGACGAATGACAAAAGTAAACTCGAACTTTATTTTAGCATTCTGTGACGTCCATATTTCATCAATCGAACAATTGTTCCATGATTTGACAAGTAGAGCAAAATGAAACATGTGAACAATGAAACGCTACGCTTGACAATTATTACTTTATTCCATAGTTTCATCAATTTCGCAATTGAAATTGCAACACACACAAAAATCACAAACTTGACTGTACTAATTCCAACACTTTCTGATTGAATTGGACCAAATATCCACACAGTTATATTGGTAATCGAGCTAATTTAACTTATTCGGTTACATCTACTCCCAAATACAAATGTTTCCAATAAGTCATTTCAACAATTCTGTCCTAAATAAATTCAAGTTTCTAAATATTGATATTATGTACAAAATAATAAGACAACATGGACGGACATAGAATGGAATGAATACCAACTAGTCGAGCAGTCGAGCTCAAAGTTTACAGTGCAAGTAAGATGGAAAGTAATATTTTATTCAAAAACAATTGATAAACGAAACTACAAGTAAGGAATTTAACATAATGGCACTTTCAAATTTAAGACGAAGTCCATCTCAGTCATTTTCGAAAAATATTTCTGAAATGAGCAAAAAATGGTTCAGTTTCTAGAAACAGAATTTCTAATTGTGCTTCTTAGTCCAAATTTATGCCCCAACTAGCCATTTCTTTTTTCAATTTCAAACGTCACATCAGTTCATTTTCATCAAGGGTGTGTTGGAAAAATCATATTAATCCTAGTTGGGAGTAGGACCAGTAGTAGAACATTTGATTGTGCATATTTGTAATTGTAATTTGATATCTAATTTTTATAGTTTTTAAAATACTTAATCAACTATTAAACAAAACAAATCTATCCAAACATTTCACATGTATATTTAACTGAATAGAGTCCAAAGATTTAATTTAAACGTATTTAAGCAATCGGCACTAAATCCTCCCAAAAGATTGTAATTATCAAGGAACATTCAACTAAACTACGAGAACATTTATTAGGAATAACATCATTCTACTAAAGTTTCAATGCCAATTCTTATGTGCATACGAATAGAATCAAAAGCTTTTATGTAGAATTTGTCCAAATTAAAATTCTTCGCACAAAATTGAAACAACGATTTGAACAGAAATTATGAAAAATTATATTTTAGTGTTGCTTGGAATGAGGTGGACATAAATATCTAGAGACTGGTGCTCGACTAAAAGAACACCACCTTGCAAGCGAAAATATAAGGCAATCAGAAAAAAACAGGGTTCAATTGCTCTGTGCGAAATACAAGTTAGACAAGGACATTCTAAAACTTGACAGAATAATCAAGTCGTGGTTAATTTAAAATGACGTCACCCATGACATATTTACAATAACATCAATGCATTGAGGACAAACCCGAAATCTTAATGCTCGGCAATGTCGTCAGAGTCCTTTTTATTACTTTTGAGTTTCCAATGATCTCGGACAAAATGAGCTTCTCCTCCAAAAGCTCGACTTCAAAGCACTTAAAGTGCTCACAGCGTTTGGATAATGTCATATTTCTTGCGGACGTCCATCTTTTGATTTTTTGGATCAAATTTCTTCCTGGCCGCAAGCTTGGCTCTCATTTCTTGAGCTGTCATATTCAAGTCCAATGAACTATTTGAAGATTTGGTGCTCACGCTCACATTTGAAATAATCGGCGTTGGGGAGGGCGAGGCTGAACTTCCAGGTCGTGTTGACGGACCAGTTGAGCTCATGTCATCCTCCATGTATCCGTTACTCCCGTCAATCTTCATCGAGTTTGTTTTACTCTAAGGGTAAACATATACAAAAAACAACAGTCGTTAAAAAGTCAGAAATATAATAATTGTTATTTTGGGGGCTGATGGAAACCATAAGGTTAGTAAGCCAAGCTAACCGATGCATGAATGCACACCTCTACCAGCTGTTTCATTTCCCCATTTCCTCCTCGGAAATGTTCAATTCAGTTTTCAGAGTATCCCCCTACCGACAAGTGACAGGAAGGGTAAGCCATTTTATGAAGTGTGCCTTACCAAAGTCTGCTCATAAGAAATTGAGACTACACGCATTTAATTTCCGAATTAGAAAGTTCATGGCTGAGAAAACGAAACTTATAAATTTTTTGCTATTTATAATACTGGAAATAGTCCTAGAACTTCGAAGCTATATGATGAGTAGACTTTTATGTAGCCAAAGTTGCTGACATATGTAGTACTCATGTCAAAGCATACAATAAAATTTTGAAGTGCCACCCTAGTTTTGTGATAAAACATACAATTATTGTAACACGTCGTCTCATACAAAGTCTGCATTCGTGTCTGAGGGCTACATTAATTAGCACTTG
The DNA here is from genome assembly GCA_034699705.1 of Hymenaphorura dentifera. Taxonomy (NCBI): domain Eukaryota; kingdom Metazoa; phylum Arthropoda; class Collembola; order Poduromorpha; family Onychiuridae; genus Hymenaphorura; species Hymenaphorura dentifera. Next base: position 6,828 of record JAQGCM010000080.1, read on the forward strand.
TTTGTGAATTTTAGCGAGATATCAGGAAGGTGCGAAACGAACGAGCTTCTGGAAAGTGGAAACTAAAACCTGATAGGAAAATTGCTTTAGCAGGACAAGCATCTAAACATTTCAGATTTATCATAAAATAATCGTTTTTCTCTGACGATTTAAGAAGAATTTGTCTCGCAGTCAGCAGTGATTTATTGGACCACGGAGAATGCCTATGATCAAAGGAACCTCTACATAATATTTTTTATATTATATAAAGAAATCCTTGCATCATGTCAATTTTGCACAGTCATTTAAGTGTCCAATACAAACGAAACCACTAAACAAGAATTCCGAATTTTCAAAATCTTCTAGTCAGTGTATCTCATTTCGCGACTCATGCAATTGTACATCCACAAGTCCTACCTACATTCATATGCATTACTGTAAAAAGAAATGACAGCCAAATTAAAATGTTTATTTGTTTTTCCATTCGAAATTTAGAATAGTTTTGAGTTTTGCTATTTCAATTAAACCCGCTTGGGGTTTACTAGATGTCAGAAAGCCAAGTAGTTATTGGACAAATCGACAGAAAATGCTGCATTAATTTCAGCCGAATACCAAAGTTTCAAGCGAGGTCGGTCAAATTGAGCAAAAATTAAACTATGCCTACAAAAAGAATACATATATGCACAGTTTCACCCTCCTGAATAGGTAAGTAAAAGTTGTAAAAGCAACCGAAGACCTTCACATTTGAGTTAAAAATTTGCTCTTGAACATGAATTCATTCAATTCATTCGTACAAAATTTTCACACGAAAGGGAATCACGGAAGCATTTATTAACAAATACAAACCAAAATAATAACACATTTGACGATGGGAAATTTCCCTCAAACAAGAGCATGAGCCAACAAAGTACAAAAACGCTGTGAAAACATGCAATTTATTTTCATTAATTCTTTAATTCAAATGGATGCGTTTGAAGACTGTATGTCTGAACTGAACGTTAACGTACAAGGACTCCATTCACGCATCTAATGCTTATTTGTTGCGAAATGGGTTTTGGGCTAAATTCCATCCAGAATAATAAATAAATTTTGGTATTAAACTAATTATGCACTGATTATTGCACTCGCAGGAATTGAATAAGCTCATCTCATCGTTTGTGGAAATGTGTATGGTAATGCCTTATGAATTATTCGTTTTGGGGACGAGACGGATGTAGGCAAATGTTTGCAGAATTCCTAGTAATTGACGAAATAAAAGTTGCAGAGCGGTAGGACTGCAATATTGGCGAATGCCTGGTATTGGTATTCGAACATGTTTGTAAATAAGAACCGTTCTTAGATGACCAACCGTAGTTGTTGCTGAACACACTATTCTACTTTTTTTTTGCCAAATCTGCTAATTCTTGCCTTGATTAAATTAGAACAAATGACTTTCCGCCAGTATTGTTGAGAATTTGATCAGCTGTATGGGATATCTCTTTTGCTGCGAACCATGAACTCCGGTCATCGCGATCAAAATCAGCGATTACTTAACGTTCAGCAGTCAGCGAGGAGGGGTCATCCCAACGGCAACCATTGCCAGCGAAAATAGGAATACATTTTACATAATGAACAGTCCAGCCATCGTTGCACGATCAGCGATCACTGTACACCCAGCTATTGACATCGCCACGCGATCAGCGGCCAAGATGGCTCTCCAATCAACAATTGCGAACAGAGATAAATGGGGCGTTCATCTATGGTGCGAACAGTGGACGCTTATTGCATGCTGGAGCGAATTTGAGGCTTCGTTGTGCTCACTCTTGTATTTGTAGATAAAGTGCAGATTAGCCATGCTACAGATACAATATCCAAGTACGATTCCAATTCCGAAATGGATCTAAAAACCAAATTGATTGAGGTTTGGAACAAATAGCTAATCCCCAGCTATTCCAGAACTGTCTTCACTGGTTTCAAAACTTCATCAATTCAAATTAAAATGGCTGCATATTTTGAATTGTCATAAAATATTCGCAGTGTTAAATGTATTCCATTTGATAAACTATCATAAGTATGCGACAGGCGATAACAACAGAGTGTTTAGTGAACCTTTATCAATACCTGGGCTTGAACGATTCGGAGTTAAATCTGCATCGAAATGGCTTACTTAGCTAGCGGAAGAATATTCAATGAATGTTATACCTCTTTCACTAATGTAAAAAGATCAGAAGCCACTGACAAATATGGTACGGAAACTTTAATTTAAATAAAAAACAATCCAACTACTTTATATGATAAGGAAAGAAGCAAAGCTTAGTGCTTAATGCTCCACGAAATGATTTTTTCCCTCACGAATATGGCGAAACTGGCGAAATTACAAAATACCCTAACACGACCATCAGAAGCTCAAGACAATCAAATGTATTGAATCAATGAAAGTGACAAAAAAACTAAAATATATGAATTGGAAAATGATGAGTCGACTGCAATGTAGAAAAGTAATGTTCATCGTTCGGGAAGCGACCGAGTAGAAGCAGGCAAGGCAGTGCATCAGTATTTCCATGTTTGCTGCAAAAACTAGTCAAAAAGATTCTAGTTTTGTGCAAGTATGCAAATAAGTTTCACTATCATTTACAGCTGATATTACTGAGAGCAGAATGAGAGGACCTTCATCTAAATCTTGCTTGTACTTGTACATCTCACTATATATTACGTGCAAAATTGCAAACAACTTAACAGCAATTCCAACAATTCAAGTAGCCAGCTAATCAAACGCCGAGTCCACTTATAAATCCACACAATTTCATTCAAGAAACTTTCCTTCTTCTCATATTCTTTAACCTTAACAGCTTTTTGAAATTCTGAGCTTACCATGTCTGGCCGACAATTTCAGTCTGGTTTTGTCGTACGGCATTTTAATAAAAAAATTAAATTTGAGTAGTAGAGACTAGAGAGTCAAGTGAGAAACTACAAATAGTTGTCCTTAATAATTTTCCCTTCAAGCGTTGTTACTTTTGCGAATTGCGGTATTGCGAAACACAAGACGAAAGATGAACTCATGCTAAATTCCATTCATGTTGCCCTTGTCGTGACGCGCTCAAGTAGTCAATTCGTGTAATAACTCATTCAACAGCATAGACAAACTACACAAGCTACCTGCTTAGTTTCTAAATCACGTTGTGATTTTTTCACTTGCATTTTTTCCAACAAGACAACCCAAGTCTGCATATGAAATGTCTACAAAATGCATTCATTTGCAGGACATTTATATCTAAGGAGGAACTATTCCTGGACGCATGTAAATCCCTATTCCTAGCGCAAACTTAGATCAAAAGTTAGACTTTTCTTATATTTCTTGAACAAATCGTTGTTTCGCGATTTGCATTTTGAGTAGTTGATTAGAGTTTGAGATTGAATTTGAAGGTGAGAGGAGGGAGGGGAGGGGGGAAGCGGTGAGAGCGTTAAAATAATTCTAATTTTGTTTGGAACAAAACGACGTTTATTCGGCTGATTGTTTACGCGACTGCACGCACACTCAAACTAGCATGTGACAGAAAAACTAACAAAGAGAATAATAATGGGAGTAGTTGCAGCAGTGCAATACAATGTAGTAACGCAATTCGATGTGGAACTTCCTTCCCCATGCATGTGCCATGTCCTCCTCATATATATACTTGATTCTGAAGTGAAAATGAACGATATTAATATATTAAGTTGCTTCATCACGATTTCAAATCAACCGACTCAACCAAACTGAGCTTCTTTTCTCTCTCTCTCTTTCTGTCTGGATAGTCTGGATTCTGGATCCTCATTTAAAGTGGTATTAGTCAGTTCCATCCTCCCAAGACATCCTACCGAAGGTCGAAGGCAGGAAACAACAAAATTGTTCGAGTCTAACCTGCCAACTACTGTCCAATCAGGGAATGAGTCATCGAATCAAAATTTAACAATTCAACTAAAACTTATTCGCGTTATTGCCAATTTCGTTTTTTAATTTAGCTTGCTTTGGTGTTTTAATTTTTGTCTCCCTCATCCAGTCATTGTCTCAACCAATTACATTTACAACGAAACATTTGTACTTGTATTTTAATACCTATCAATTGTATCTTGTGATGGGGAATAATTTCACAATTTTAGCAATGAATTTTTATGTGGCGATGACATTCATGAATCGCTTTAACCGCATTCGTGGTTTGAATTTTAGCTTTGCCAAACTGTGCCTACGAAGTCAAGTCAATTTCAGATTTGATACAAAACAAAAAACTTAGTGACACCCGAGCGCCGGACGTGTGGTTATAGCTGCGTTATGATTTCACTTAAGTCGAGTCGCATTTTGCTCACTTTTTCGTAAAAATTAGACAAGTATGTGAGACCTTGGCTTGATTATTAAATAATATCAACCTTGTAAAAATATAAATGTGAGGGAAACTCAGTATTATCAAATGCCAAATATAAATGCAGCAATGTGTCTTCCGTTCAAAGTTTTGAAACACCTGACATCACATCGCACTCCGAGTAAAAATGGCACGGGAGTGAGCCTATGGTTGAAACTGACAAAAATGCAAACCACATTATAAACAATATAATGTATTAAATTGCTCAAGAAGCGGACCGTTTTAACAGCAAAAAACTGCAAATATTCACAGGTAATTGATGGCATGACCTTGTCCAACGTTTCGAGCCATATTTTGCAATAGCTAGCTGTTTTGCTCAAATCAAACGCAATATACGGCGCCCTGCGTGGTTCTTAAATAAAAAGAGTCATTCCTATCAATATAAGTTGGATGATCGGGGCCAAATTGCAAGGGCAAGGATGAGACTAGGCGAAACCTTCAATTCAAACAAAAGAATGTGTGATTTAATAAAGAGAGGATAATAGGTGAAGCATTAGTTGTAAAAATTCTTGATTCGCCTAAATCCATCTTCACATTAATTCTTCCCATTGGTTCATATGACCCAACTTTTCAACCTTATCACGATCATCATACATAATGCGCTGAGATAATTCTAAATTTAATTCACGTCACAGACACTTGCATTGAGCCTGATTGAAACAATAATCACATCCAATCGCTTAGTGCTCAGGCAATGAGCTCAATTTGCTGCTCTCAACTTGTATGTATCAGCTCAGGTAGAAATATTCTTGAAAAGTTCAACGTTCAAGTGCTTGAGGACCATCAGAAATTGAGAACTCCAACTCATAATTTTGTGTCTTTCTTGTATATTTTTATTAATAAAAATTTAGTTCAAGCTTCTCGAAATGTTTAGCAATTTAATAAATCTGAATCGTGTTGTAATGTAGAAAAACATGGCTTAAATATGTTTCTCGCTATTGTAAATAGGTGCAAGCAAGGATTACACTGTAAAGAAATAGTGATGAAAGGAACAACACCAGTCAATACTAGTCAGTGTTTGAGATTTTGCAAATCTGAAATGCTCACGTTTAGGGAATTCATACAAAGAAAACTAAGTTCGTGTTGAAACGAATTAACTCTTTTCATACAATACCAGTATGCCAATATCACTCAAACAAAATTCTAAGAAATTCATATCCCCCAAATCCCAAATCTCATCTCGTCTCCCTTCTGAATCATAACTGCATTCAGTGACTTTGATTGCGAATTCTGATCTATGTATCAAGCGATGGAAGCCAAATGTAATATATGAACACTAAGTTGTGCTCTAACTTAAAATCACACATGTAAACAGGATAAAATTGCAAAATGAATCAAATAGGCAATTCAAGTTTCGAGCACGATTTACATGTTAGAAAAAACTTAATGTGTTTGGGCGAAAGTAGAGATTTTAGCTATTACTTATTTTTTTTAAACTTGAACAGTTTGTTACCTATGTACATCATTAAATCTAATGATAAAACGGTTTTTTCAAAACTTGAGAAACTACTTCCAACACAGGCATCTTAAAAGCAAAGTTGCAAATAACTTTAATGCTTCTGTCAATAAATTTGGACGACACTTATTCGTATTCGTGTGGTGCGTACACTACTGGAATTAAGCAAACGTTTTATAAATTTGACCATTCTAGCGTTTGATCATGCAGTTTCAGACGTGTGACAAACATATTGAAGTTATAACATTATATGCTCAATTATTCCAAATTTGAAGCTTGGCAAGGATTTGACTGGCTAGAGTTTTCTTGTGCGTCATGCATTATCATGAATGAATTGGGGGGTACCTGTTGTGACGGAAAAGATTGCAGAGCAAACTCGTCATATAAAAAAGTACAAATATATGTATGTTCCTACGCAGGACAACCAAACAATTTTTTATCGGACGGAACTGGAACTGATAAAATAACATGAGGGGGATATAATTTGATAGGAAAGTACGAGAATTTCTTCTAAGAGTGAAAGGACTTAACTTAGACTGACTATTGACTAAGCATGACCATTCGTAACAAAACATACCATTAAAGCTCTTCCAAAACTTCCACCAATCCAACTAAATTTTTCAAATGTGATAAAATTAATCGTTTTGACATGTGAAATCGGTTGACAGTCAAGTAAAGCTAAGCCAAATCAAATCAAATCAAAATTAATCTAAGCAGCTCGTTTTATCTTTTAACAAGACCATGCACATGCTTATACCTTTCTGTTCCTGCAGTATAAGTTAATGACTGCTAGACTAAATCCTAATAATAATTTCGTTATCAATTTTCTCATCTGGTTCTCATTGCTGCCGCCTCCATGTCATTCGTTTTATTCACTCAAGCTCATGTGCTGTGCTCAAGTGAAAAAAAACGTGAGAATCTGAGAGTACTACAGCCCATAGAATTGAGCATTGAACAGGTAGTTTCATTTTCACTAATGCTCACATTATCACTACTACTGTCCACCTGTTGAGTCAATTAAAGTCCACCGTTTCAACACAAAGAGTTTTTGGTCAGTGTGGGTGTGAACCAAGTGTTAAGATTACATGAGCAGTCAAACTATGCTAGTCACACTTAGCCACTAACAATAATACTAATAATATGCATAAAGTAAATAGTCAGCTACGTTTACAAACATCAATTATTGTTGAAAGCGTTATGGTGATGGTGGGACTGCGTTGAGAAAATATGAACCTGAGTCCTTGTGTACACATATTACAAAGAAATCTCATCGCATCGTAAGGACAGTCAAACACTTTGTAAAAAAAGAGAGAACTCGGAAGAAAAAGTTTCATCCAATCCCTTCGTTCAATTGCACTACAAATGCATCAAATGCATCGCATTTCAATGTAAACGCAAGTTTCAGGTTTCCGTGCATGAAATCCAATGAAAATGAAAGGAGAATTTCCGATTCACTATCGCATCCCAAACTCTTGACAAGAACAAGCTGCTCGTTCACTTGATCTAACGACAATCTACAACCACATGGAATCCTCGCTTGACTTCATCTCAACACTCACTTCGGTCATTCTCTAACAAACTCCGACTGTACTCAAATACGTTTTCCGAGATTTGAACGACGACAGGATAGGAAAATACGATAGACTAACTTCAAAATATCCCTTGCTTGCGTAGCGCAGAAATGCAATACTAATGCTAATGTCATGTCACACAATGAATTCCCAGTCAATGAAATGAAGAGTCAAATATCCTGCCTAATTCATGCCAAAATACAAGAGGATTCTAAAGTAAAAAGAATGTCGTCCTCACTTACATTCTGATTCAAATTCCTTGATCATTTTCAACAATATGTAGTTGTAGTAGCACTGCGATTCCATTATGGATAGTTGATAGGGAACAATGCTTGGATTCCTTTCAAATCGTCCGGCTCGCATAACGCCACGCCAACGAAACGAAGGGATTAATAATTACCATTGCCTCGTGGCGAAGAGAAAGGACTACTTGATAGCATAAGTGTTCTTAAAATAGCCGGTGTAGCTACAAGGCATTGCATTATCGAATTATGAATTTAGAAATGATAGAAATGTCAATATGCAGCTAATTATCTAGCCCAACTAAGGTTTCAAGACTTGAAAAACTGAGGTTCCGAAATGTCCTAAAAGCATAGTCTGTGACCAAAGTGCAGGTTATTTCATTAATAATGTGATTTCGTCGATTGATCAAACTGTCCTCCCATCAAATCATATTTGCATTATTGGTTGATAGGGTTTCGTCAATATCATTGATTTAAGACAAAAATAGGGTTCACCTTCAGGCTCGGCAAGCTAACTTAACTTAACTGTCATGCATGCGTGCCCAGGGAACTTGCATTTTTATGAAGGCATGACTTTCATAGTTTCATACCTGGCAGGCCTATGCGTTGACTTGAGGAAGAGAAATACAAAGTGACACATGCAAAATTTCAACAAGCGTAAATGTGTAAGGGAAACTTCTGGTGGCCGAATATAATTCTCACTTGGTCATGTTTTCCCATTGTCACACTCCACCTTAAGTAGGTCTTAAAAATTGTGAACTCCACAATTATTTTTGACACTGCAATTTGAATACAGAAACTTTGTAGACAGCATTTAATATGCATTTAATACGCAGAGCAACCTGCGATATGAAATCGTCATGCTACAACACAACTGCAAGTAAGAGTAAATCGAAAGATATCGATACGGAGATGACAAATACCGAATGGAATATTTGTACCCGTTGCTCTCCAAAGAGGCACATCTTCACTCGGCTCGATTTTTGTTTCCGGTATGGTGTACTTGACTTATTCTAGCGGACGTAGAAAGCATGCAAAATTTTGGAAATGGAATTACACTTACAGCATGAGATGAAGCTGAGCCGGAGTCTGATGCATGAGACGCTCTGTCTTCTTCAATGTGATGCAAGCTCGCGTTTCCGTTTTCCAGAGGTGGTGGTGTTAGCTTTTCGTCGATACCTGAGCCAGGTCTCGGCACTGGCGTCTTCATGTAAAGCACATTCGACATACTTCCGGTGACTACAAGATTTCTTGACTTATAATACTGCTCTGCTTTCTCCTCCAAAACCAACAGTTTCGTCTCATTCGGCAGAGTCTTGATTCTTTGAACCACTTGTTTCTGAATAATTAGGATACAAGCGAAGCCATGATATCAAAATACATTTTAGCAGCATTCTTACTTTTCCGACTAGACTTGTGAATCCAATACGACTTGAGAGGCGATCTTATTTACTGTGAGTTGTAAATCCACAACAGACAAATTTTAGTTTGAACTTACATGATTCTCATTGGAAATATTTGTTCCGTTGACTTCAATGATGCGATCATTATTTCTCAACCCTGCATATTCTGCGGGAGAGTCTTTGTCAACTTTCCCAATGTACTGCCCCGGCTTTGACTTTTCACCGTGCAAATTGAAGCCATAGCCATCAAAGTCGGGCCACTTGAACAAATGACACAAGCGTGGGGCAGGAGCGTCTTCCGGGAGATTATCCATTTTTACTCTCAAAACGTAAAACTTAACTTCTCTATTTTTCCTGCCTTCGTATCAGGGTTTTCCAAAACTCACAAAAACATACAAACAAAACCCATATAACTTTAACAGACACCCTAAGCCTACTACTTTTTCAATCTTTCAAAGAAAGGTTCGTCCAAATGATTGATATTGAAGGTATTTGTTCAAAAAACAGGAAAAAGAGTTATGAAATGGTTAGTTTTGAGTGTGGAACGGAGAAGAACTAGTCACGGTGAAGAGTTACGGAGAAGTAAATAGAAATAGTTGGTTAGTGGAAGAGATGAGAGGTTCGAAGCTCAGAAACCACCTGTGGCATTACTTCCCAAGGATAGTAAAACTCCCACTTCACTTCCACTTGATCCTTCAGCAGTTTTTTAACATTCTAACTATGAGTAGACTTTACCAGCACCGTTTCACCACTTGCCATTGCTTGCTGGCAATCCTTTGAGTCCAACATTTGGATGGAACCCTTTTCCAACTTTTCCTTGTGGTTCTAGTTTGTGTAGCTGTAGATAGGGCGGAACATATTCAACCAATTCAACGTAAACTAAAATATATAGGTCCCTCTCACTCCCTCACACTCTTCAAAATCCTATTCTAAATGTACTTGCCACTTTGGCATTCGGGATGATACGAAACAATCATGGCTATGACTCCTCTTTTATCCTATCTATTCCTTGTTATTTCCATTCTGAATTTTATTGCATTTTTACAATAGTTTTCGCCTTTATTCCACTTGCCCACTTCTCATATCATTTTCATATCCCAGCCATCATTGCAGCACCCTGTCCTCCTGGACTGGAAACTTTTGGAGATGCACTCTCCATTTCAATTCACAATGATATCATACATTCTCATCTCACTCAGCCAGCCATGCCATAATGGTGCAATTATAAGCTACAAGTTATAATTAAACAGCGCTGGCTGGAGAATAACCTAGCTAAGCGGTTTCCATCAAAACGTAAAGTCATGAAGTTATTGCGTAAAATGGTTTTTTTTTGCCAAACCTATTACTTCAGTATCAACCAAACCACGAAACCACGACGCATTCAATTGCGGATTGCGATGAACAGAATATAAATTCGATATTGTAGAAAGAGGTTGGAAAAATTGGAATCGCAAGAATTTGAAATGGGAGCTTGACGTTCGGTACCTCCCGTCCTAGCATTTGAATTCAGGATGGATTTAACCGGAAATATGATATGATTCATGGTATTTTCATTATTTGGGACGGGTGACAGGAAGTAACGCACGACATTTTACGTGATATAATGTTATAATTATTGACAAATTGCGAGATGGAAGTGCTGGAATGGAATGTTTATGTTGCATAATGTTAAGAGACGTTAGTGCGCTTCCAAAATGGAATTTTTTCACGAACCGTTGTTTTTTAGTAACTGACTGAAACACCAAATATTTTACTGCAGCCAACGTTACAATACAAGATGAGTGCACGTATGCAAATTTATTATGTGGTAGTTGCGCTGCAGTACAATTTGCAAATTCAAGCAACATCCCTCAGGGGTTCAGTCACACGTTGGCATAAAACTATGTTGATGTAATTTCTATAATAATTACGGAACAGGGAACGGCACACTGCGTTTTAGAATTAGAATTATGCAGCATATTATATTTCACACATATTATTTTGTTCCGCTGATTAGACAAATATGCACAACTTGAATATGCAAATCCGTATCCGAGTGTGCTTTACACTCATGAGCCCATCCAAAACATGTCTATATTTATACCTTCTGAATTCTATGTACAAATGCAAAAGTGGTAGATAATACTGTTCATAAGATGTCATTAAGAATTCGATAATTGAGTGATTATCAAATTTGGTAAATACTGATAAATAAATGTGTGCCTTTCTACATCTACATACTCAAATCCTTCCTGCAAAATTGCAAATCAATTCCTCCTTCCGTGGAAAGAGCAGATTTACAGATACTGTAAATAAATTTTGTTGCAAAAAGCACAAGACAAATTGCATTGTGCCTACTTCACATGAAAATACAAAAAGGTGACAAATTAACATCGCAATTTGTTCGCCCTACTGCATTCCTCAACCCTTTCACGGCATCTAGGAATGTGGGCTTGCTAAATCTATATCTGCGTGGGAATTTGAACTGAACAAATCAGTGTATTTATTAAACATAGACTTTGAGCGTAGTTCGTAGATAACCCAAACATCAGCATAGCTAAAGTAGATTAACTTGTAGTTGAGAGTTTGCAAGATGGTTAGAAATTCATGCAGAGGAATAAGGGTTTGCTAGGCGCAGCGCAGTCATTCATAGTCAATAGTATTAGCGTATTAGTCTTGAAGGAATTACAGTTGAAGTCTACTTTCGGCAACTATTTCTTACATAAATGAATAACTAACAATGTGATTTGTTGTGATTGTTGTGGTATGATTTCCTGTCACGAATGATCAGAATAAGTAAGTGCAATAATCTTGACAACTCTGACTGATAGGGCTGTAATTGCTAATTGTTGCAAATCATTGCCATTTTGTTTCTGATGTCTTGCTTGGACGGATATATGAAAATAAATTATTTCCATACTTTACAGACGGTGAAATTTTTAGGATGGCGACGAACGTAAGATTTCTAGTACTCTGCCTGAGTATTCTGCAATTGAAGCCTTCATCGGTTGTTTTTGCTTCACTTCCGGACGCCACGGCTGACGTTTTTGGAGCGGATAATAAAGACATTTTCCCAGTTGCGTTTGGTGACTACAACTCTGACAAATTGACAGATCTAGTGGTTCTGAAGAAGAATTTCAATTCCTTTGATATTTACTTTGGGTCCAGCAGTCCGCCGCTTTTAAGTAGGCGAGGGAACTCATTCAATTGTGATGTGGAATTTTATAAAAATGGCAGCAAGCAATATGTCCAAATTACTGGGCTTCAGTTAGCAGATTTCACTGGTGACGGTGTTACGGACATTTGCGTGTCTTTTGTGGTGAAATCCGACCAATTCAGTCCAACATATGTAACAATCTTTAAAGGAGATTTGAACGGTCTCAAATGCCAAAACTCAGTTTTAAAGTTGACCAGCTCGAGTCCCTACCTTCAAATGAAGCAAGAACCACTAATTGTAGATATAAATGGCGACATGATTGCTGATTTAGTTGGGGAGGACGCCAGAAATGGTGCAAGAAAAATTTGGTCTTTCTACAAAGGCGGAATGTTTCCTGAAGAAACAGATTTTTTATGCAATCCAACTCCATGCCTTCCATTTACAAGCCCAAGTGCTAATGGTTTTGTGGACAGCAACGGTGATTTTGCACCTGACCTAATTTTGATTTCAGAAAAAAAGATTGGCGACTCAAAATCTCTGTACGTTGAAACATTTTCTGTAGAGGAAACATATGGGAAACCTCGTATAAAATTCGAGAGCAATGTGCCACTAATTACCGAAACTACCATATCCAGGGTCGGAACCCCTTTATTCGTAGACATGAATCTGAAGGGTGACCTGGTTCAAATAATTCCGTATTGTTCAAACAAAAGGTGCCACGACAGTGGGTTTCTGCTGGTGCAAGGTGACAAAGTGAGCAAATTAGATGTCAAGTTTGAAGACAACGAAGGAAACAAATGGGGATTTCTCACTCCACAAATGAATGCTTTGTACGGCGGAACGATCAGCGTTCGAGTCGGTGACTTTAATTTAGATGGCTATCCAGATCTCATTGGCACTCTAATGATTGTCCACAAATCGCTTTCTCAAACAGAATCCCGTCCGATTGTTTTCAAAAATGTACCCTGTGATAACAAAAGTTGCAAGAATCCGCGCACATTCCAACCAGATTTTGACATGCTTCACACACATAACGGATCAGTTAGCTCGGCATTCTATGATATTCACGAAGATGGTCTTCTCGACATAATGGTGGTTCGAGCAATATCAGGAAAACCGGGCAATGAAAACTTTGCAGTGTTTTTAGATAAAAATAAACCAGAATACGATGCTTATTTTATAAAGTGGGTCTTAACAACGGGACTCTGTGAAACTAATAATTGTCCACCGTACCCTGGAGGCACAATGATGTATACAATTGACGTCAATAATAACCTGCAGTCTAGTCGTGCTTCACAAATGTATCGTACACATTTTGCTATGGATTTGCCTTACACTGTGATGGGGTGTGGAACTTCGCCAAATTTCATTGATCAAATTACCTTTGGCATTGGACAATCGAAAACCAAAAAAAATACACGTTCTCAAATAATTCCGAATTCCATCTTAATTGTTATTCCACCTCCACCCGGAGGGTACAAATGGCAAATTAAGCACTTGCTCACTCCTAGTGTTGATGGGGCTGTGTCAACTTTTCATGTACTGTTTCTAATTTTTCTTGTCAACGGATCTGTCGTATTTTATTTTTGGATGAAAGAGAGAAAGGAAGATCGCATCAGTCGCCAAAACAGTCCTTTAACTATGAGTGGTTTAACTTTCACTTGAGTGAAAGTATATTTATAAGATTAAGATAATGCAAGGGCAAGGGATGCATTTAGTAGAACATTTATATTATCGACAATGCAGTGTGCAACAGAAGGGCAAATGGTGTGCAACAGAGGTCTGATACTAATTTTTCATATTTTTAGCTAGCATTAGTTAGCAATTTCGATGTCAATGTCAAGTCATAGAGATGTATTTGAATTTTGATTATAACTGTAGTTTATTCTCCCAACGTGAAATACATATTAGTGGACACAAAAGTGATCCTATTATTAACAGTAACATATATGTTCTCGACTTTTCTCTTATTCTTACTCCTGCCAATCTTAGGATTGCTCATACCTTGATCGTTGATGTTTCAGCCAATGGTGAAAGTTTCTGCAATACAAAAAAATGCTCTAAATTAAATGTACATGAAAACGGATTTTGACTAGCTTCCGTTGCCACTATTTTAACGAAAACATACACAAGTACAGTCACAGTCCATTTTTTTGTCTTAAATTAGAATTAGAAGTGTGGTCTCGATATTGAAATGAAACTCCATCTCCATGCTTAAGTTAAACATCAGGTTATCAGATTTAAGAATATGTTGCTTTAATTCGAACAAGGAAACCAAATTGAAATTGACCTGGTCAAGTGTTACCATTGTAACTGATCGTTTCATGTCTTGCCAAAAGGTTCGAGATGAAGTCTCTAGTTTTATACAAAGAAAATCCGAATCATACTTCCAATCCTAGGGGAAATGTGAAAATTCGAATTGGATTTCGCGGATGCGTTTAAGTTTTCCTTCCAATCCATTGATGGCATTCTCGTTTTAATTTTACAACATCGGAGTATGCGATAGGTATGAGATGGATAATCAAATTCTAAACTTCCACCTGAACCAGATTCTGGGATATTAATTTTGCTAATGTCCTCTCCATAAGTCCTCATCAATCCCAGCCTTCCCAGCTCAATGTTTGAATGTATGACTTACCGTTCAGGTTGACTGAACCACGTCCCGAAGCCGACTGTATTCGCAAGGATCGCCTATCGCTGCTTACAGTTTTCGTTATTTTCTTTCGTGTCATTTTTTCTATGTATTTTGGCTTCATTCTCTTCAGTAGAACTTTCGGTGTTTCTACTGAATGTTGAGACTCGTTCATCTTACTTTGACTACTAATGGTCGCCCTCATGTAGTTTGGTACCGATGATTGAGTGGGTGTATTTACGCTCATGTTCATGTTCTTCTTCCCGTTGAAGAGGCCTTGAGGAGGAGTAATCCGAGCCTTAACTGAAAATGGCTGAGGAGTTGCTCGGATCATACCACCAACTGGGGTACCAACATTTCTGGGCGTGGTTGATATCAACGAGAGGTTTGCAAACTCGGATTGCTTGATAAGTCTGGGGCTAAATCTTGGAAGATTTTTCATCACCTCTGGTGTGAAAATGGATTTCTTCTCTGACCTTGGTGCGACCATTTTAATTCGTTTGTACTCAACAGGCGTAGTGACTTCTTTAGAGCTAATAGCTCCAGGAGGTGCACTTCGCGCGTTGGAACTCTCCTCGCGTTTACGTTTTCCAAGTGATAGGGAAGCAGTACCTTTAACTGCAACATGTCCCTGGGAAGCTTTTGCTTTCGTCAAATGCTTTTTCCCAATTTCTTCGACGACTCGACGTTTTCCAGACCTCGTAGTATATTCCAATGCAGCAATATTTGGCTTCCAGCCGTGCATGTTTATTTCTAATTGAGAAAGAATGTTGTTTCGCTGGCTAGACTGAGTCTTGTGTTGCTCTGCTTTCCAACCAATCATTTTTATGGCTAATTGCGACTGGATATTATTTGACTTCTTTCCGGCAACGGTGCGCCTGCTTCTAACATTTTCAATAGCCGGATCGTTTTTTTGTGGTATAGGGAGATTTGCTATGTTCCTACCTTTCCTGACTACACCCATCTTTTGTTCGAGCTTCTTCACAGACTTTTTCGTTGGTGAGGTTTCAGCCTTATTCTCTTTGGAAACGCGAGGTACGTTCTTTTTAGTACTAGTAGTTGGTTTGTTATCCACCTCCTTTTTTTTGCCCTTGACGACATTCTTTGTTGGATTTTTCGACACACTCGTCGACTTTTTATCCTTCGATTTCCTGACATAGCTCCGCCGTTGTGGCAGAAACAAATGGGAGAAGGGCACGGGCGAAAGACTTTCTGCTCTCTTATTAAGTAATTGCGAAAATCCAATAGCCTCCTTGTGCTTCTCCTCACTAGTTAAAACAAATTTCAAAAGTGAATCAATAAAAATGCGACTCTAAACAAAGATATTAGTCTGAATCCCGAGGTAAGGTAGTGTACGATCATGTAGTTCCATCTACGAAGAAATCTCTTGTTGTATGCAACTGGTTTTGAAAATTATTTATATCTAATTAATTGTAATACGACCCTCGGGAAAATGTAAATTCAAAAAGAAAGAATGGCAAATGTCAAATGTGGAGTGCAGAGCTTAAATTTGATTATTCTATTTTTGTACCATGTTGGGATGATCTTCATCACATTCATTCACATTCTTCATTGATTACATTAGGGTTCCGAATGTAATGTAAATGTAAGATAAAAATTATAATAAAAAACATTCTGACGGACATGACGCTACGCGCTTGTATTACGCTACGCTACGCGCTGACTTGTATTACTCCGTACGCGTGTCTGGATATCTACAAAAACAACCATAAGCTATAGCTAGGAATCTAATGTGGCCTCAATCTGGTCATAAGACCAGCTTGCCATTGCACGGCAACAAAACTGGAACCCGCAGCCTCCCTTCGCTCAGCGTCAGCCCCACACTACTCTTGACTTTGTCTTTGCTTGCATTTTTGGTTGGCAGACTAAATCGCACAAATTTATGCCTTACAACTGAAATTATGGACATCTCATCTATTCTTGTCGTAAAATTGTGCTATTCTGGAAGCTATGCAAGCACCTGCCTTGCCTGAGCCAGGTCTTAATTGCTATTTGCATAACTCTAGCAAAAATTGAAATTCACAAATCAGCTATAAGCATAAGTTCGATGTACATACCGCTCTGCTGCCGCTGCCTTCTCCCGCTCTTCCTGGCGTTTCTGGGCATCCAACCTCATGCGATCCATTACATCTGGATGAGGAATTGCTGTAGTGAGTTTTCTAATCCTATCGTGCCCTGGCGTATTCCGATAGTTCGGAATGTTATCTTTGTTCCAAGGTGAAGGAGTCAGCATGGCTTGAACCCTGTAGCGTTTCCGAGACGACGATTCCGCTTCCGAAGAAGTGGAGGGTTGAACCTTCGGCATGGACAAGTCCATGACGGTCAACAAATAAAATCTGTGAATGTGTAAATCTTTGATGAGTCAGTGGTGAATAAGATATCAATAAAATTAAACTTGTCTTAGAAGTTAAAAAATTAAAATGGGACTGAAATGGGGAACGGTAGTGGCAAGCTGGGGAAGATTGAAGTGAAGTGCCATGCCGGTCCAGTAGAATCGCAATGGCGGCGGAAATGGATGATGGGGGGGGGGGGGGGAGGGTTGACCGTTGGCTCGGACTCGACTCTCTAGTCTTGAGCAAAACTGAGGTTGGGAATGGGCTAGAAATAAAATGAAAGACTTACGACTTCTGTACTGCAAAATCCCCAACCACGCCGAGCAGCACCACCACCACGTAGTAAGTACTAATAATAATCACTGGACTTTTGGCGAATTGATGAAGTAAAACAATTAAATAATTACGACTCAACAATTAATTGAACAGAGAACAGACACAGAGAGCTTTCTAGAGTGGAAGGGACGCGAGGGTCGAATGGAAAAGTACTAGACGCGATGACTGGATGGAGGACTGGACCCTGCCTGTTGTGCCCTGGACGAGTGGCTGACTGGAGCCAAAAGTGAGCTGTCTGTGGGTTTTGACGAGTGGCTGGCTGTGGACTGTGCCTGTGCCGGTCGCTGAAGTGCGTGCCTGAGGAAAAGAAAGAAGAACCGCTCTTTGGGCTCAACAAAAGATCTCCCGCCCAAACATGGATAGAAATCACAACTCTAGGCCTGCATGCTCCCACCATCCCAATGTTAAATCTGTCCCAAAACGCAAGAGCTCCCAATCCCCCAGTCAGTCAAGATTGCAGGCAGAATTAGCCCGGCCCGAGCCCGACCCAGACCTGAGACGCGTGAGACGCGTCCTAGGGCTCAAACCATGTAAAAACTCAACGTTCACACGATTGGCTCATTATCACAAATTCACACATCCAATCATGCCTTTCATGCCGCCGATTTCATAAATTCATGAATGACCGAAAAATCCAGCACCACTATACTAGCTCCATAGAACTTCACCTTTTTGACTTGCAATTTGCAAAATAATTAAACTGTGACTGGCTTTTTCTCTCTGGTGTGCGGTGCGATTCATTTATGCTTTAAATCAGTTGATCGACGTATGTATTCATTTGCTATTCATTAGTAAAAGTCAAAAGTGTAACACGTGAGTGTTTTTGTAGTTTTTGAATAGGGATATTTGCCCAGCCGACAGCTATTCTGTTCTATCAACCAAACCACACGGCCAGTAAACAAAGTCAAATCTTGTGGGTGAGTTTTGAAATTTACTTTTGCTGAAATAGATTTGCAAATCAGAAATTGCGATAGAAAAGAGACTAAAGTTGGAAGACTAGCTGCCTTACTATTTATTGTCGATCAGACATCGTTGTGCAACCAGCTAGTTTGGTCACAAAAATTTTCCGAACCTGAAATAGCCTTGCCTGTAATTTGTAAAAGTCAAAAGTAGCGATTCTAGCTATTGAATGACTTTGAATATAATTTGGTTTTGTGCCCAATTAGCTATTTGTGAAAGTCAGAGTAGCTTGTTTGTTAGCAAAAGAAGTTTAGTTTGATGACAGTGCAATCGAATATCCCAACCCAAATTTTAAATTATGATTAATGGATTTCGCTTTTGACTTACTTACTTTTGGCGTGTGCGAGTTTGAGTTCAAACTAAATTGTAACTTGTGAAGTATTTTCAATTTTATTTTTGAAATTTGGCAAGACTACCAGCTAGGGAGATGAATCGCTCGTAGTTGTAGTATTGCATTCAAAAAAAAATATTTTAAACCCGTAATCCAGGAGAGAGCAAGAAATTGTTGCACATTGCTTTACTGCTTCTGTAATAACAGTCAATACAATTAAACCAATGAAACCAGTTCGACTATGAATCAATACTCTTGGTGAAAAATGAAAAATTCTCAGTTCATGCCAAAATAGACCAATTTCATAATTCGAAAGTAAAGTAAACAAATACATCCACATGATGTTGATGCAGATGTCGAAGGTTGTAAAGCCTTAAATTCTTTAAGTTTCAGATTTCAATGTTTGCGTGCTCCGATTTGGAATTCTATTATTAGCTTACATACAATTTCCCCCATCTTTCAAGTTTATAATACATTTTGGTCTTCCACAAATTTTTTATTCCAGTGTTGTAGTTTTCCCCCTCCTGTACTAGTTTCTAAACCAGCCCTTTTTTATTGAAGTTTGCGTGTTGGCTATGAACTGATTGATGTTAGTTAAGCAACTACCTGCA
The DNA here is from genome assembly GCA_034699705.1 of Hymenaphorura dentifera. Taxonomy (NCBI): domain Eukaryota; kingdom Metazoa; phylum Arthropoda; class Collembola; order Poduromorpha; family Onychiuridae; genus Hymenaphorura; species Hymenaphorura dentifera. Next base: position 26,212 of record JAQGCM010000080.1, read on the forward strand.
ACGTGACAATAAAAAAAAGTTTTTCCTCAATACACGTTGCCTGAATGGGAGCATACAACTGACAGACCAAAGTCAGGATGGAGCAACGTGACAATGTGAGTAGGTTTTTAGTTTTTTTCGATGTTTGCTATCATATGTGCAAGCCGGGGGCTAGCAATGAAGAACTCTTATCAAAAATAATTTCTACTCACAATTAAGTTAACATTTGACAGGTCAGCAGTGAACCGATAAATTAAGTAGGTACAGTTTTCAATAGATGACAAAATATGTTATATTTAAATTCGATTCTAATTTAATTCTAATATAGTTATTTTACATATCACTTTAAGTGGTTCATGGTTTGTGGTAACATTAGCATTTAGGAGTCCTTTGCTTCAAAACATTATGCTGAGCTCTGCTGCAGTCGACGTAGACGTTACATTTAACTTGTTGGACAAGTATAAAATTGTACAAATGCAAAATGTTGTGGTACTTGCAGTGCTGCACTAGAATTCAAATTGATTTCAACGAATAAACGACTGTCTTTCGAATCACAAATTCATAATTCTTCTACCGCTATCTTTGTCCTAATGAGTGCCGTGTTAAGAATTGGTCATGATGACAAGAAGAGTTTTTATGTTGAATTTCAGCTTTCTTGAGTTTCTCCATATTTTGTAAAAGGACCAAATTACTGGGATCCTGAGCCAGAGCTTCATGGTAATGTTTCCAAGCATGCTTGAATTTTCCCTGGAATTCAGAATGAGAAATATTAGCATTAGAAACTGTACTTCCAAACTTATTTTTTGCATCTGTGTCATGTCTTACTTGAACATGATAGATCGCCCCTAGATTCAGGTGCACGTGCGTCATGATATTCGATGAAGTCGAATACTTTTGTTGAATACAACAATCACTTGTTTGCATGAGCATATCCACCGCAATCTTGTAGCTCTGAAAATCCAAACAGCAATTGAAAGTTTATGGCATGGTATAGTTTACGATTTTCAAAATAATTAAACATTCTTTAAAAGCTATTAGCCTATTTTGGTTAGCAAATATAAAAGCATCAATCAGAGTTCATTTCTCGTGTATAGCATCCCAAAAAGCAATTATGAATGGCATTTTCACGTTATTACGTTTAAACCCAATAACAACAATTTAAGGCATTTTTATTCAAGCCGAAGTTTAAAATGATCTTCTACACATGACTGGGATTTTACTGAACATTACTTCTTGATTTCGGAATGCTCGCTTGGATGGAATTTCTGACAATAAAATGAAAAGAATCCAAGTTTCCCAGTTAAGTAAGTACTTGTGGTTTGATTCTTTGGATTCAGGCAATTTAAAATACAAATCCTGAGGATTTATGGTTTTATAAACCAACTGTTGAGTGGAAGCTTACTTGAACTGCGGAATCGAGATCCTCGACATCTTTGGAAAGATCTCCATGGAAGGCATGGATGGGAGCACATGTGATATCTGACATGGTGCAGGTACGAAGAGCTAGTTGAATATATCTGACAGCGTCATTGGTGCGATTCAAATGACTGTATAAAGTGGCCAACTGATGAAGTACTTCACGTCGACTTGAGTTTGACTGTTGCATGACTGATAGGAGGAGGGTCTCTGCTTCCTGGTATTTCCGCTGATGAACGTGAGCTTGTGCCTAAGTGTGACAATGGTTCTTTTATGAATTCAATTTTACATTTCATTTATATCTGGAGAAACGCTTTCCAGAGTCAAGCCGGTTCAAATTCCGTGAGCCAATTTCTTATTAGGAGTGCACGACGTTTTCCCTGTTTGTGTTTAAGCCTGCACAATGTAACGATTGTACGATTGTGTGACTGGCGGGGTTGAGGAATTTAGCTTGGAGAAAAAACTTAAACTTAAGAAGTGTTTGAGGGAAAAGAAGAGAAAGAAGAAATACAAGGTTTTTTGGTGACTAGCAGAGAAATGGGAGGCGAGAAAGAAGATGGTTCATTGCGGAAAGGATGAGATGAAGGAAGATGGAAGGGAAGAAAGTAGGGGAAAGAAATCCTGTAATAATGAGTTCGTCGGAAGGGCGATTCATTTGTGTTCGACTAGGAATATCCTGACTGAGTGAAAAGCATTTGAGAGAAAGGCTGATGAATGCCGGGAGAGGGAAGAGATTCATATCTCAACTGACAAATGCCCTCAAGAAGCTGGCACTCCTTTTACTCACCAAGTGGACTTTAACAATTGGATCATTTGGTCGATGCTCAAGAGCTTCCCGGAAAAGTCTTTCGGCTTGATTTGCACGTCCTGTATTAAGATATAAAACTCCTAATCCATCTTTGGTTTGTGGGTCGTCATCTCGGAGAAGAGCTCTGCAGAGAAGAGGAAGGGAAAGGAAAATAAGATTTTCTCATATCACACACTCGGGTCCTTCTGTGATATTGTCATTAGATCTACATCAGCATAAATTTCGAACAGCACTAATGGATTTTCTCTAACCTTTGATATAAGGACTCTGCTTTCTCGTTAAACTTTAACTTTTTCATGAGTCGAGCTGTGTTGAGGAGGGCGACGGTGTGATTTGCATCCCTAAGTAGGGCTTCTTGGTAGAAATGGAGGGCTTCTTCAAGTCGTCCTGAAACCAAAGCCCACAACATTACATATCCACATCCACCACACTCCACTACCACCACTCCTTAGCGTAACGCTAGTTACAATTTTTATGCAAAATTACATAGAATACTCGATCCTCTCACTAGACGACTAGACCAATCTACTACAACCTTTACGTAGTTTTTCTAGTCCTACTTCAGCTTAGTTCTACTTCAAAAATAAATCATCCAAGCAAAGCTTCAAAACTAGGGAAAGTATTAAGTCGTTGGCGTAGAAGGTTTATGTATGCAAACAGTTCTGCTGCTATTGAAAGGGGAAAGAGTGGGTTCGAGTTGGCCGGGCAAGGATTTTGGGATTAGTTGCTAAATTTGTTCTTACCACTTTTCTGAAGGAAAGCAGCGTAATTGTTGAGGTGATCTGCATTATTAACTTCGAGCTGGAGTATTTTCAAATGAATTTCTTTGGCTCGATGAAATTGGCCCAAGTCAGCATACATGGCTGCTAGATTGGTGAGAGCATCAGGATTATTCTGTTCAAGCTCGAGTGACCTTTCCATGAAACGAACGGCAAGGGTGGTTTGTCCTTGTTGACTGCGAATCAGTTGAAATGAAAAAGGAATTAATGGTACGTCTACTAACTCTGAGCAGTGCACTTTGAGAGAACAACAACAATCGTGATGGTTATAATATGTATGGAGGTGAGTCCATTTGATACGTACTCAGTTCTCATGTAAACGTATGTCCTGGTGCATTAAAGGTTTAAAAGAGCTAGACTGTTCATGGGTGAGTGATGGAGCACTTAGATATGAAAGACGGAACAGAAACGATGGTAGTCAAGCTAAGTAGACTTGGTATTATTTTATGACGATGTGGCTGGCCTATACAAAATTGAAAGTGGTAATATCAGACGGACTTTCTCTGGGAACTGGTTGACCATGTCCACTCCCATGGAAGCTCTTTTGATATTCGTGTACTGTCGAAAATGCAACCGATACATCACAGTCATCCACCAACCAACATCCTTTCCAGAAAGACATTTCACCATGAAAGAGAGAAAATTGATGATCTTCAGTTGGATTGGGACTGAGGAGCTCCTGGCTGGTTATTCTCTGTCAAGCTGCCCCAACCGAGGCACAGATGGACAAATACTTCCCTCACTTCCATTCTACCATTTCTGCTCCAGATGAATGTTTTGTATGTCCGTACTTTCACAAACTTTCACCGTTTTCACTTTCTCTGCCGCAACTCGCCAAACTATGAACTCATTGTTAGCGCTTAACTTCTATTTTGGAATTTCTAAGCCGTTGAACCTTTTATTTACTTCCAGACCTCTTCCCCTCCAGGGTAGAAAACTATACAATTCAATGAACTTTTACAATTTGGGGTTGGGGTTTGCGAGGATTTTGGTTGCTATTAGACGTTAGCACTCCGCAGCAACTGACGGTGTAGTACTTTCTGAAGGATAGCAGACAAATTCCTTCCATTTGTGGTCGCAGAATACCAATTGATAGAATCGAAAAATCCACAAAACCAGTTTAGTAGTTGTATTGCGATAGTACATTTCAGTGTGTGCTCTTTTCGAGATGAAAGAAATTGCCCTTTAAATTGTGGAGCACATTTTTATTTTGAATATTCAGTCGATTCACCTTGGAACCCTGCTACCCCAACTCCTTTAATCCGTGTACGGGTTTAATGAGAATTTGTGTATAGGCAGGCGCTTGTCTGCAATAGTTGAGGGAAAGATAAAACTTTTCCCAAACTTAATTGTAGAGAAAGTTTGGAAATTGAACTGGGTCGAGCAAACTCGTATTACGCTTATGCCATGGAACCCCCCCCCCCCCAATTTCTCCCAGCTTTGGTTGGAAACTTGCCCCTTAAGATTAGTTTTCTTTGATATGGTTTCTCTTAAATACATTTTCGCTGAAATCTCATGGAGTCATTTAGTTAACTGAATTGGTTTGAGGAGCAAAAAAATTATTGAAAATAAAGTATTTCAACTATCTAGAGTGCTGAAAGAGTAACGTCGTAGTGTTGAAACAGCTGATGCTATTGGATAGGAATTCGTTTGAGAGGAGAAGGTGGTGATTCAGGAAGGACATGTTTTTGGTTTGGTTTCAATTGAGAGACGAGAAAGTTTTCTTTTATGGTAAATCCTTGGTTCTTGGTAAATACTTAAGAAGAAGAGTGAAGTGAGAGGAGCTGTGGAATTAGGTGCATATGTTGTGCGTACATGGGTTTGGAAGAGATTTGGATGATGAGCGGAAAGAGATTGGTTTGGAGGAGGAAGGTGATGTGATGAGGAATGGATTGGGGTTGAGAATTCGGGAGAAGGATGATGAAACTAATCGAGGAACTAAGAGAGAAAGCTTCAAGTGAATTATTAGAGGGGGAAAGTGCAAGTCGAGCAAAATTCGTGTTCATAGGCCATTGCCTAACTTCCCAACCAACCTAGTTAGACTACCCTCCACCTACACGATTCTTTGAATCCTTTTCTATCCTCGTGGCTTGGTTGGATGGAGAAAGTAGAGTCATGATGAAGTGAGATATGGATGTACACATAGCATGGTATTTCGCCGAACGACCAAGCACGACTTAGGCAGAGAAAGCAAGAAAGCATCTCACACATTCACGCAGTGTGTGGCTCTCAGCATGGAGGTTCCGATGATTACATCTCTGTTTTTTGCTGATGAGCTATAATTCTTCCAGACTCTACACTCCTATACCATATGCTATACGGCAATAAAATCCTCAAATAAACTACTTCTCAACTCAGCCACTGATCCATGCATTGTTCTGACTTGGACGCTTTCCAGGTAACATCCCATTGTGAATTTCTAAAACGACCATTATAACTTATTTACTATTCTGTCTCAATCTTCTCAGGTTCCCTGCACCTCGACCTCCAATCTTAATGGCCCTTTCATTTATTTTTCAATTCTCAGTAACAGTCTCTGCAGTGCATTCTAACATTTCAGTGCTTCGTATGGCTACACATTTTCGTTTTATTGAAAATTTGTGGAAGCGGAAGAAAGCCTTTCGCCGGAGCAGAATACGACTCATCCCTTTGATGATTACTTTGACTTTATATCTTCCTTTGGGAATCAAAGCTTTTTTTTACCACTCAATGTACTCCTCGGCAGTTTTGAAATAAGTCTTTGAATGTGATCACCAGTGCACAAATATTTTGGCAAACACAGACCAACTCAAGGGTGGGTAGGCACTTTATTCTTAGGAACCAGATGTTTTGTTTTAAATACTCTATATTGAACTATTTTTTCTTGATTTTAGAATTTCATCAACGAGTTTTTTCACTTTCTCTTTGGATTTTTATTTTGGCTATTTTGGCTAGGATAGTATTAATTGCATTGAAAGTCATACCAATAGTATACCATTATTATATTGTTTAGCCTTCATGCAACTCATAATATTTTTACAATAATGCGCATTCGGACTGCTGATTTTTTTTTACATTCCTAGGCAGGCTGCAAATTAAAGTACGTCGGTACTCATTTGCCAGCAAACTACAAATTCAACTTCTTAGTGGCACAAAATTCTGACTACATCTCAACCTCAATTGCTAGGATTAAAATTCCCTAAATCATTAAAGCAGTTTACTGTGTATTGCGTGGAACCACATCTAGGCAGACGCGTTCTGATATTGTGTACTCTGTATGTTTTTGGTTAACGACTTTCGAATTCTTATTTTGGAACATGCCCAAGGATGTGAAAAAGTTTGTGGGTCTGGGTGCTCTTATCTATGGAGCTCTTGCGAGCGCTGCGTTGTGAAGTGAAAGTCTGGGAGAAAGCATTTGCTGCTGAAGGAATTGAATAATGTATCTGTACATGTATTCGCCGCGAAAGATACTGTCAAGATTCCTCCGCTGCTTTTGAACTTACGAAGAAAATCACTTTAGGCGTCTCCGCCAGGAAGTCAACTGTCACCTAAGACAATGGTCACGTAATTATTAACTACCTCAAGTATGCCTAAAAGCACTTTCGTACTCTCAAACTCTACCACTTCTATCCCAACTTCAATTTCATTTCTTAGCTTCCCTGGAAGTTTCAACTTGCTACGTTTATTGTCAATGGCTGATTGTCTTTTAAAGCACAAATGAATTGGAAGATGGTTTGCCTAAGCGCAAGTCCGAGTGTCTTCAGACAAGCCAATGATTTCCCGATAGACCAGTTCATGGAGCTTGAACTCGAGTTTTAGAGGATTATTTGCGAAAAATACAGTCCACGTTAGTGCAAGAGTGCAGTGGATGTTCTGTAGAACTGCAGTTAAGAATGCAATGCTAGATATCGCTAGATAGCTTGATTCTCAAGTTATCTTCTAGTTATTAAAGTTACACAAGCTTAGGAAAATCAGCTGTCATTCTGTCATCTTACCTTTATATTTCAAGAAACATTAATGGGAATGTTTTATTTTGAAAGCAGCGCAATATCAAAGTTGTACCACATCCAGAGATAATGTGGTTAGCGTTCTAATTTCTTTTGGCGATTTGAAGAACAAACTGCTTCGATTCCAAAATGGTTGACGGAACAGCGCAATCTTAAGAGTGGGAATTAGGAGTTCGGCAGGTCCACTCTGAGCAAGTAGAAAGTACAAACTGTGGTACCATTCATTAGGATTTATAGCCAGCCATGTGTTTGGCTTAGAACAACTAGAATAATTTATGTTTCAAATGACGTGTATCAGTAAAAGTCCATCAGTTCCAGCAAAATTTGGTTCTACGACTTTGTGTGTACTTATAACAAGCTCGGGTACAAAATTCGAATTTGAAGGAAATTATTTAGCATTAAGTTCTGTGCTGCCGTGGTTGTATTTGGGCGCATAAATGATTAGAAGAAGAGAAAGCGACTTACTTCTTTAGATTGGCCAAGTTGAAGAAAGCATGAGCATGAAGTGGATTGATACGAAGAGCTTGCTGGAAATGAGTCTCAGCTTCCGTTGAGTCGTTCAACAACGTTCCCAAATTGTTATGAGCACTTGCATGATGGGGCCACAAACTGCACTCAAACACACAAAAAAATCCACTCGTAAGTAATCCAAACTTAACTCCTGATCTTGTAACTTTAGTTCACCAGATCATCATTATTACCTCTGCGGAGCATTCACAGAGTCGTTAGTCGAGGTTTTAAAGGTATTTGATCAACAGGCGACTAGGGCGCCGTAAAACCTGCCTCTATACAACTCGGCTGAAGAATTTAATGACCAGCTGAGACCTCACCCAAACCCAAATGTTTGTATGCTACGGTCCCATTCACAATCCTACAACAAGCCAACCTACACTCTGCAACGTCTTTTCGAGAACGGGATAGGGATTCCCCGTTGGGATTAGTTTCGATTAGCATACCATGTAGCTTCCACAAGCTTTCCATTCTCGGGCTAGTTAGTTATACATAGAAATTTAGACTACAGAAATTCAATTAATTTCAACTACGAAAATGATTTACGCCCAGTGGATGGATTGCCGGATTGCTAACCAACCATACGATACTGGTGCTCCCAAAATTGAAAACCGATATTGGGACATCAAACGCAATATTTCGAAATATTCTCTTCTGAAAGCCTTGATGTTACCAGGTCTTTAATATTCAGTGTCGCATAACGCAACAGCCGTGTCGGTCTAATGATGTCTGCGACAGCTCTCCTCACATAGTTCTTATCGGGTGGAATGCTAAAATCGGTCTCCCTTCCTTGTTATGATTGTGATAGAATCTTAAGCGTTTCAAAATTCACGAAAAACAAAATTAAGCCGATTTCGATCGTGTTGGTATGTAAGGCAAATTTCCAAAATTTTGGATGAGTTTACTTTTGAATTCACAAGTTGTGCTAAGCCAAGAAATCTGAGCATTGGTACCGTTTTCGGTTATTTTTCGTTGGTACTTAAATCACAGGCCTGCTATGAAAGACCTGACTTATATAAATATCCGAAATGACTGCAGAGTGGTCAGAGTTCAAACATATGGTTGATTTTGTTGCCAAGATTTACGATCTATTTGGAAGATGCAAATTTCCTTGCGTGCTATTCTGCAGCGATTCGGAATCTGGCGACACTATGTGTTAGTTGTTTAGTTATAGTATTTCTTGAGTTTCTTGTGCATCTTACCGTTGACTGTTGTAAATATTTAAGAAATGTGTTGCCTTACTATCCCTATTTGAGAAAATCCCTTGAGCGGATAGTCAGTATGTCCTAATCTATATGGGCAGGAGTTGAGGCACATAGAAACTGAATTGCCTGTAATGAAGTCTCCCTTTCACTGAAAGAAATTGTAATTCAAATTTGTATAATAAATTCAATCAAATTCCCTTCATGCTCCGTAGAATGTAAAAAGTGTATATAACTTTCATCCGAGAGACACGTCTATTGAATTCTCTTCCCAAACCTTCCAGGCATTCACCAACATCGATCTCCACCAGCTTTTGCTTTTATCCATCCCTTCCAACTTTCTTTACTCACTCCATTATTATTTTCTGTTTCTCTCAGGATATCTCAATTCCCGCGTACAGGGTACCTTAAATTCCCCAGCCTTTTCCCTCTCTAGATCTAACGTATCTTTTGTTTATTTTAGATAAATAGACCAAGTACAAGTACAATCCCATGTGTGTGAACTAATTTTTTTGGTCACGAAGAACTCTTGAAAACACAAAAAAAGTAGATGGAAAAGGAAGGAGGTAGATGATAAAATTCGAAATTGGGCAAATATTTCAATTTAGCAAGTTGGTGGTGAAGAAGTTGGGGGATAGAAGAAACGAAGGTTTCTTTTGATGCGGAAGAAGAGTTGTTGAATTGGTAGGAAAGAGTGGCGTGCTTAGGAACTGCCAGAAGGGAAAGTTGACAGATAGAGTGTTACAAAGGCTAAGCGTAGGTATGTGAGTGGTAAATGAAGAATGAAGCGAGTTGGCGTTGGTTAGCGGAGAAGAGAGAAGAAAGAATTGTGTGAAGATAGGTGGACAGGACAGGAAGAAGACGAGTGTCGACATTGTATAGATGAAGGAGTGAAGCAACAACGAAATTGGCAGAATCGACTTGTGCTCAAGGACTTCTAACAAGCTCAACACAGTGGGAATTCAAACCCTTTTCTCCCGTCCCAGTCTCAAGGAAAAGAACCAAAAAAACTAATTTAATTCTAGCTCTCCTTCAATCCAGGGACACACTCTCTTGACAATACAACTCTGTCAGCTACCAAATTCTATCCTCATCTATAGACGAGCAAGGGCCTTTGCCATGTAGTCCTCCCATTGAATAAATACTGATATACGAAAGAAGGTACAGACTATACTAAGCTCAGGAACGGACATTTTCACATCTTCCTTTCTCCACCAGAGAGAAAGTAGGAAAAACGAAGAGCAGACAGATGCTGAAGTCCCAAACATGCAACCCATTCTGCTCTGGTCGTCTGGTCTTAAATTCTACTTGTCACTGGTACACAGTTTTCCTCATTTGGCTTTTTGAGGCAGTTTAGCTAGGCTACTGCACAAAGTTTAGGATTCTAAAAATGAAAAGTGGAAGTTTTATTATGATAGCAAAATCTCATTCGAACGAAACAATGATAATGCTACTACCTTGGTTTTTAAATGCACTATGACTAGGCTCTGCAATTATAAAATATTGAACTTAATGTAGTTTAGCCTAAGTGTAGTTGGGACGACTGGAAAATTAAATTCATAGTAAATAGTAATATGCGGAGGGATAGTCTTCTCGGGTTTTTTAGATTTGACGGAGGAGTCTTGACTGTTGTCGTTGTCTGTGAAGCCGATAGTTTTCACGATCAAAGGAAATTGTCGCATAAGTCTATAAGTCTAGAATGTAGATGGGAAGGGCAGTTACCATGTTTTATTTTGGTGGATAGAAAAGTCCAAGCTTTTTTCGAAAGGTTCTACTTTCTACTTTCACAAATTAAGCCAAAATCCATGCTTATTTTGATTTAACTAGAACTTCATTTACCGTGCTCTTGAAATATTAAGTACATGGCTGGCCGTAGAAGCACTATAAATATCGAGACGAAAAGCAGTTGGAATGGGAGATACTTGAGATACAGTACTTGATTTGGAGCATTCATATGCTAAAAGTTTGTAATGCGACAGATGAGAAGTTAACTAGAGGTCCGCTTGTGTGCGAAAAGATCTAAGCGCTCTTTGATAAAAACTTGGGATGAGAATAAATTTAATATTCGAGCAAATTGAGGTTGTGGTGGAAATTGTTTGTGCGGAAAATGTTGGAGACAAGTGTCGTGGTTTTGGTGTGGGCTAGTGGCCCTACCCCTGTCGGACGTGAAGTTGACAAACTTGAGTTCATCTTTGGGAAAGGTATGTATATTTATGTATAGGCGAGAGGAATAGCCAAGATTGCGAGATAATAGATCGTATGTTTTTGATGCTCCCCGCGAGAGATTCGCCAAGTTATAGCTCTATTATTTTTCTGTTTCTCTCTCTTGTGTGTGCCACTCTTCTCATTTCACTTTTGTGTGTTTACTCGGTCCCCATCTTCATCGTCATGTCTTGCTTTCTCTTTGCTTTCCCCCTTCCTGAATGTTTTTCCCGGATGAACTTTTATAAGAAATTCCTCAGGAGATTATAGACTGCAATTTTTCTCATGTTTCCATCTCTTTGTGCTTCCTTGATGTCTATTTTTCGTTGGTAGTCTGAACCCAACGAACCTGGTCGTTTCCTCTGCACCGTAGAACCATGTCTTCAACTATGGAAGTAAATGTCCCTAAGCTATATGTGTACACGTACAGCTTACTCTTGACATCTCTTGATATAATATGTTTTCCTTATGTTTTATTTTGGCAGTCTCCTCGGCCCATGCCGGCGACCTGGCCCTCGCTAGCCATACATACATATGTATTCGAACCACTTTTCTCCCTCATTTCTTCTCACGGGTCCTATTTCGGAAATATTCTGCCTTATGCAGACTCTTGGGAGAATTCCGCCCATCTTATTCAAGTCATTTTATGTGTACAGCTTCGTGAAAGTCACTTAGCTTATAACTTTCTAAAAAAGTAACCTCATATGAGCGGATAAAATTTATTTTCCTGTCATTTGTGTCAGCTATCCACCCAAGTATATCTAGTTTCTTTAGAGAATTAAATAATACTGGTATTCAGCTAGACCTACAGCTATTCCTTAGTGCGTTTTCTACTGGCTTCCATATATCATCGTAAATGTTAGAATTTTTCGCAATGAATTTTTGGATTTTCTTTCTCAATTTAATGACTCAAATACATTTGAGAACGCGTAATCCTTGTCATGCAGCAATTTGTTTTGGCACTGCATTTGGCGTTTGATGCAACTGAACTGAACAATGTTATTCTACACAGATGAAATGCAGATGCTTGAAAACTTAAATACGATCCATTCGGAAGTAGCCGCACTAACCAGAATTCGGTATATTCGCTTTAGACTTACTAACATTTAATCTTTAATACAGAACGAAAACTTTATAATAACAATTTTCTTCAAATGGTTTTTCTTATTTCTGGAAAGTATATTTGCATTCGTAATTTTTCGAGAAAACCTGGAATCTTTAGTTTAACCAAATAGAAAAATATGGGCCAGTGACAGATTCAGTTGGTTTAAATTAGAGGAGAATAAGATCTGCACTCATGTCGTACTTCTGTAACTCTTTCCCATTCATAACTGAACGAAGTGTTTGAAAAAGAGGAAGGGATGGGACGAAACGACACAGATTTGTGCAGGGTGTGAGGTGTGGAAATGCAAAAAATACATTCATGGAATACAAATGGTAGTGGACCAAAGAGTCGGCACACTATCTTGGCTTCTATAAGAGGGCGAAATACGTGACTTGAGTTCTGAGGAAGGACTGAAAACATGTGATGTGAACCGTATTCGCCATTTCTAATTCTCGCGTGGTGCCTGGATTGCCTTACCCTAAAATACCCAAATCTCTGTTTTGGCTCGCTCACCTCATGAATGAGTTGAGCGAACAACTAAATTAAGCACTTCCGCCGGTGAACAGAGACAACTAATGTCCTGGCTCTCGGCAGAAGACTAATGGGAAAGCTTCGTACTAATTAGTCTTGTTGACGGAGGCACGACTTACCTGAGTGCCATTCTGTAGTGTAAGATGGCTTCTCCAGTGTTTCCCAAATCCTTTTGTAAATTGGCATAGTTGTAATGCATTTTAGCATTGTGTGGGAGGAGGCGCAGCCCGGACCTGCAGTGAATAAAATATATTGTCGCATCAAACCAAAAAGGTGAAAGATGGTCGTCTCTCATTCCATCCATTTGGTTGACCACCTGGAGGATGGAATGAGAAAAGATTTGAAAGAGAAAGTGACGGTGAAAGCGGTGAGTTTGGGAATGCAAAGAAGGGTTTCAAAGGCGTAGAAGTGAAGTTGGCAGGGACAACTTGAATCAATGGAATAGAATCAGAACGGGTTTTCTGAGACGGTGATCTTTTTGAGAGTCAGCTTGTGCGGTTTTTTTGGTTGAAACAGCGTTAAAGAAGGAATAAAGACGAAGGGAAAAGAAGAGGTGCAGGTGTTAGAACTTGTTTAGTGGCATTGAGACTTTGTAGGTGATGACACAGGCTGTGTCTCATAAGCATTTTAATAATATGGGTATGACCGGAAAAGGAGTGAGGAACGAGTGTGTGTTATGGGTTTGGGTGTTGGTATGCACATAAAATATTTATATTGATATTACGTAAAGAGAGACTCCCGGTTGCTCCAATCCTTGTTTCTTTGCCAAGTTTTGTAGGCGAACAAAGTGAGGAGGAAGAGAAGGGCAATTTTTATCAAGTTGACTCTGAAGGAAGATTTTTGCAGCGTCATAATTCGCTCGGCCCCAACTCCGACCAGAAGACTGAATCCCAAACTGACAAACGAAGTTTGATATATTACCTTGTGTACTCACAATTAAGCCAGGACGAGAATAAATCATTCTGCTCTTAATCACTATCCCTAATATTCCATTTGCACTTTCTCTTGCACTCTTTCATTCCTGCATATTTGATCTACACAGGAGGGCAAAGGAGAAACTCCAATATGCTTAAGCTGTGAAGCCGTTAAGCCACCGCTGCCACTCTCTAACAGTCTTGGCTCCCCCATTTACGTTACAATCGACTAACATATTCTTAGCTCTTCTTAACCAGACCCTACCCTTGTAAGTTGTAAATATCCGTTTAAACTTTTGAAAATGATCTGATTCTTCTTTCTTCTTCTATGCAGCATCAACTTACTGACATGATAAATATCCTTGTTTAGTTTCCTTTAAAACAACTACAACTCGTTTTTCTTTCTCCCTACATTTTCATTTTTACACCATGTTTTCCATCCTCACTTCTAGTTTTTTCCCTTCATCTTCTTTCATAGAGACAGCGATGAAATCCTATGAATACGTACAGCGGCGGAGGTGGGACTGTGAGGATAGATTTGTATGTGTTCTCTGCCGTTCTCCTATAACTACACTCTAAGGCCACACTCCAGCTTTTTTGATTGCATTTTCGCCAGCTCTCCCTTTTGTCTGGATTTTTATTTGAGAGTGAGAGTGAAAACCGTCTTGAGTGAATTTATGACGCAATCGTTTTTCATGAAAAGTTCTTCCACGATGCGTGACACAGACCATTTGGTTTGTGTTTTATTATCATTTTGGTTGTGGTGGTCGTTCCTTATCGAGTGTGAAAACAATTACCATTCTCTACCACAATAAAATCTACCACTCCTCGACTCGTTCGTACACACCTCTTCCACAACATGTATTCTGCCATATCATAACGTGGAAACATGGAAAGGGGCACTGGTACTACCAGCTTATTGAAATTTATGGCTTTACAATAAGACTAACCTTAAAACCAGAAATTTCTGCGAAACCCAAGCCAGTCCTTCCTCTAGTAGCGGAGAGGAGAAAATCGAAATTTGACGCTCAACTCGAGTCCCAAATTCGACAATTATGCTCCTGTGGATTTTATTCTGGACTCGGTTCGACTCGACTCGATTTCAGGTTATGTGAATGAATTTAAGCCCTGCAAGTTCCATCTATCCTTACTTGGTATGGTAGAGAGTGGAGAATATTTAATTTTCCTCGCCCTTAACTAAACAACAACTAGCATCTGAACGTGGAGATTCAAGTTTGGAACAAGAGCATTACCATTTGGCTCTCGAACAAGTTTCATTGAGGAGTATGGATTAAACCCGACATGAGAAAACTCGACATGAGTGGTGCGTCGTTTCGCAGTTAGGCTAGTGTTTCACAGGATTGAATTGGTTGAAGGAAGGAAAGTCGAAGTTATAAATTGTGGAATTTCCACAAGTAGAGCGAGGAGCGTGCAGAGGTCGGCCGGTCTGTGCTCCAGTTAGAATTGAATCTTGTTGGTCTTGTAGGGAAGAGAAAGCTATTAGATAAAATGTTGAGGAGGAAATAACGATGGGTAGGGGCGAGCACACACACGTATTGCAATAGTTTGATAATAGATTGAATGCATGTCAGAGATAGGTGGATGTGTGCAGTGACTGCAGTCGAGTCAGTCGAATGGAGTTGAGGATTGCGATGTCCACTGGCATTCGATGGGTGGGATGGGACAAAATGGATCTGAAATTCTCATAGGGGCTTAAGCAATCTGAAGTCAACAAGTCTCGAGAGACTTTGAAGAGTACTCCGCAGAACATACGAACAGAGTT